>JAYJMB010044154.1:0-31359 GCA_036873735.1 Pouteria campechiana
GCTTTCTAAAAGATCAAGGAGAATTCGATGTAGGAAGCTCTCAAGAAATGGTTGATGTTTGAAGTCAAATCAAGAAGCCAATTTTCAACCAGACAATGTAAATCTTGTTTTGGTTTGTCAAAATCGTGAAAAGGGTTTCGTAAATAAGAAAGGGCGGCTAGAATGTGGTTTGCGATTAGGGTTTGGGATTAGGGTTTTCTTTTATGGGTTCCAATTTCTCCCAAAATTTTAGGTGAGATTTCCCCATTTTCTCAAAATTTCGCCGATATTTGCATAATTTCTCAATATTTTGTGGGGAAATTTTGAGATTTTCTCCCCAAAATTGAAAATTTCGCCTAATGCATTGGTTTCCCCCATTTCCCAGGAGAGATCTTCTCACTGGAGTCTGAGAGCAAGAATTTCGGCGATATTTTCGCTGAAATTCTCAATTTTGCTAACATTGCTAACTACATGTGATTTATGTACTTTTAATTAAGGACAATGAAAACACTATCTTCACAAGTCTACAAAAGTAGCTTCTGAAAGACTTGTGATGCAGCAAGGCTTAAGGGCAAGTATAGTGTGGTTTATACTTTTAAACATATAATAAGAATTCTTCCACGAGTCCTTGCAGAATAAGCTAGTGGAGCATATGAAATGTGCCTGCGGAATTTGACTTATCCAGCAGATTCCTGACTTTACTGTGAATGCTATAAGAATTAGGCCAATCAAACCATCAAGTGAGCCCTTGTGAATTTCAAATTAATGGATTTGTGGCATGGTCTAACTAGTTAATGTGCTGGCCTAATTTAATATCCCATTCAACCCATTTGAAATCTTCAAATCAGTTGTTACGACTTCCAAAACCACTAGTTTGGTCCTTGAGTTGTATTAAATCTTTAACCTAGCAATGAGCTAAGGATCCAGGCTGAGGCCATTCATCTTCCAAAGACCAAAATATGGTAGTGCCGTACAACTTGGGCTATATAATCTATTGGGCCTTAAAACGGAGCTCAAGCACTATGGATGAGTATAGGCCTCAAAAATCTGCCGAGGCAAAAGCAATGGACCTGTGCATCTTGCCCAACTTATTGGAGTACACCCAACGTTGGCCATTTTCTATCCAGCCAAACTGAGTTTCTCTTTTATTTTGTATTTCTACATTTTTGCTTCATAATTTGAAGTAAGAATTGCAAAGTTTTTGTTTTCCATGCCAAATCTGCCCAGGCAAAACTGGTAGGCCTCTTGGCTTGGCTAAACCAGTTTTAAGTGTGCCCAACATGGGTCAGGTGCCAGGCAGCCAAATCAAATTGCATCTTATCTTATTTTGTTATTTATCTATTTTTGATATTCTGAGGTCTACTGTACTTCTACTAGTATATAGTGTCTAAGTCTCCAAAATTGCATCATGAATGTATTTTTTGGTGCAGGTCATTAGGCCAGTACCTTTTCCCTGTTGTGGTGTTATGAAGAAAGAGAAGCATGTTCTGTTACCTTCAGTGGCAGATGTAGTAGTTGAACAAGGTAAAAGATAGTAGAATGCGTCCATGCACATGTAATATGGCTTCTTAATACTTTCTTTCATGTTATGTCAAGGATTTGTAGTCTATTTAACATTCCTTGCTAGCAAAGTAGCATTTCAATTGAGAAGGCATGTGATTGTGCAAAGCGTACACCATTCAGTCAAACGGTTACTCGCACAAGGCATAAATGTGATACATCACCCCATGAGGCACATCAATTAAAAATACCGGACTATGAATTCTTACTTGATTTTAATTATGTTACCATGGTTAATAATCTTGTCCCTTTCCAACTCCTATGAAATACGATATCCTTGTGAGTGAGAAGATCGTGTCCTGCCTATCATAAAAAATTCTTGTTGGAAGTATTACAAGCATCTGGATTCAAGAATCTTGTGAGGGTTTTTTTACAGGAAATAGCTGTGCAGATGTAATGTTTCCCCAACTTCATGGTTTGTCTTGTTCTTGGATTTTTGTTGTTATCTTTATTTTAGCTAATGCTGCCTTGCTCCTATTAGCAACCCATGTATGAAAAGTTCTATGTTTATCTTTTTTCATTTTCTTCTTTTGTATGGCTGCAATTGGCATGATGTAGGCTGGTTCAGTTCCATGAGTGGTTAAGCTAGACCAATTCGGAATGTTGCTTTTTCCAACCCATCCCATTGCCAGCCATACTCCTTTTTTCATTTGACCAACTATAGTTATCATAATGCCTGCTTTCTTTTTCATTATCAGTTGTTGTTGGGTTCTTTTGTTGGTTAATAACGAATACTCTTCAACAGGATATTTGCAATCCTTTTTCAGCATCTATTCTGTTCGAATTGAGAATGCAGGGGTTAGAAGGCCCGCAAGTGATGATGTTCAAATTCAAGGAGTTTCTCATCCAAGGGCTTTTAGGCAGGTGGTCTAGAATTCAAAGTACATAAGTACTGAATTATATCAATATCTCATTTTGAGGAGACATGATTTTTTCTACAATGAAATTGTCTAGGCTGTTTTAACCCGTCTCTCAAACTTGAGGAATGATGCCTTTGCTCCACAAATTTCCAGTGTTGAGGATCAGTCAAGTTACAGTCTAAGTTACTTGCCATCCGTTTGGGCACATCGCAGTTTTGGGCCATCATTGACATCCCAGCAGGTATACTTTTATGCTTTCCTTCCTCACACCTTTTTTTCTGTTAAAGTTTTCACTTTAACCACTGTGGCGTTAAGTCAACTTGGTTGCAAACCTTTTGTGATATGCGACTTTCAGATACTGATCAAGAAACAACTATTCCATAGTGATTAATATGAACTTCATTTGTCTGTGAAATGTTTTATTTAAGAAGGGGAAAATTAAAATGTGGAACAACAAAACTATATCGAGGAGAGCAGTTTCAATGGTTTTACATTGGCTGAGAATGGAAGTTATGCCCATGCCACTGTCTATTGCCAAGGTGTCATGTCTGTGAACAAGTTAGCATCTTGAAAGATGGGGCTGGCAGGTGAGCAAACAACACAAACAATGAGCCTATCCACTTGTAAGTGTGGAAAACACGTGCTGAACCAGACTATTGATCATCCGTTTTGTCATGTCTGGTAATGGATTCACCTGTTTTCGTGGGCCAAATGATCTTGAAACTGCAGCCACCTTTTGACAATTGAAGATCTCACATAAACTTTTAATATTGGTGTGCGGGGTTGTAAGGGCTACAAATTAGGGATTCGCCATCAACCGGAGTTGGAACTGTTTAAATTTAAATAACTAGTCCATGAGAGATCTAGGCAAGTGCTTAGTTGTGTGATGGGAAGGTGTTAAGCACACATCACATCCCAAGTGGGTCTTTGAACAAGGTGTTTGATGTGGAACTTGGCTGAGATAAATCAGTGATCTGTGTTCACAGTGGCATTTTATCAAACATGAAACGTGCCAAAATTGAATAGATGAAAGATAATGAGCTAAGCAAAAAAAAAAAAAAAGAAAAAAAAAGAAAAAAAAAGAATACTCCTAAACCTCTAAAATAGATATAAACATGTAGCTGACCAAAATTAAAGGGTAGAAATCACCAATCCTTGCTAAGGGGAATTCCATCTTCCATTTTCGTTACCTTCCTTCAACTGGGATCATTTAGATGGAGATAATTTCCTCAAGCTTGTACTAAGAGGCCAATACCCTCAATTCTTAATGAATTGGGTAGTATTCCTTAGCCTAGAGGTTGAAGAAGCTACTGATTATCCTCCTCCTCCCTATTTCCTCTCCTTTTCTCCTGGATTTTTTTAGAGACTAAGTAGCAAGCAAGGAATATAGAAGTAGTGCTTTCTCCTTTGATTTTTGGAAACTCCATTAATGCAGAGAGTAACTCTCCATTTATAGCTTTTTTGGGTGACATTTTGGTGGTTTTGAGGTCTTGCAAGGAGGAGCATAAAAGTAATGTAATTAATCGCCTTTTTCATTCGATTAAACATGCCTTATGAGGATAAACACCAATGGGGAGAGTTTTGTGATAAACAAAGATTAACAGCCCAGGACATGCAGAATAGTTTTGCGTCTTGGGGTGTATCCTGCTGTTAAAAAGCATGCACTACACGGGATGCAAAATGACTCAAGATGTGTCCCGTTGTTAAAAAGCTTGCACAACCGGGGATGCAAAACCATTTTACGTCTCAAGATATACCTCGTCGTCTAAAATGATGCACAAGCTGGGATGCGAAACATTTTTTGGTCTCTGGATGTACCTTGCTACCCACCTCTTGCCCAATAGCTTGGGACGCAAAATGGTTTTGTGTCCCATGATTTATATGTTTTTTACTTTTTTTCCTTACATTTAGGGGGTGTCAACAGTGCCCCTCTTTGGTTAAGGTTGGCTAACTGTAAGATAGAGCTCTGGGCCACCCCCAAGATTTGCTGAATTCTTAAACCTTGGTTAGTCTTTTATGATTGGTTCAAGCTAAGCAAAGTTGATTGGCTTGGAAAACTTTATAGCATGATTTTGCGCAAAACAATTTAAAAATTCCGTCACACACAGGAGCATTTTTCTACTGGCACCATGCTTCACTTTGAAAGCCTTATAGGATATAGATTTGGAATAATTTCTTGTTCAATTTGCACTAGTACCCTACTTCAATTTGAAAGCCTCACGGGAATTCTAGCCACTTGATTTAATTCAAACAAATTTCACCCTTTTTATGAGTGACTGAATTTCATAAATTATTGTTAATTACTTTAGTCAGGATGACACTATTAGTTCAAACTGACCTTTCATTATGACAAATTTTCATTTATCATCATCTTCATCTCATGGATCCCTCATGTCTTCATCGTTTATTTTTTTGACATCTTTTTTCATTCATATATCAAGCTTAACTGTCAGGTATTTTTCAATGGTAAATAGGGTTTTGATGATTTTTTGGTTTTGGAAAGAAACGGCGTACATGCTTCAAGTAGGTTTCAAAAGGGAGTTTTGATGAAGGGGTGGAGGGTCGGAATGAATACCTCTTTCTTCCAGATACCTACTTGTTATCCATTTCTCCTTCTCTAAGACCTTGGTCTTTTGGTCGCTTAATAAATCATTGGATTCAAAATTAGTGAAGATCTTCACGTATTCAGATTTGATATTTACCAATTGCATTGCTCCACCAGAGAATACCTCTTTGGCTATGTGTGGGCCTTCCCAGGTTGGCTTGAACTTGCCTCTTGGATTAGGAAGATAAGAAGGCATTGTTCTCTTCATTACTACATTTCCTGGGTGAAATTTCCTTTCCTTGACCTTCTTATTGTAAGATTTGGCCATCCTTTGCTGATAAGCTTGATTGTGATATAGGGCCTTCAAACTTTTTTCCTCAATCAATGCAAGCTGCTCATATTTGTTCTTCTGCCATTCTCCTTCATCGATTTGCCTCGCCAACAAGATTCTTAGAGAATGGACTTCAACTTCCACTGGTAGAACCGCCTCCATGCCATAAGCGAGGGCAAAAGGAGTTGCTCCAGTTGGAGTGTGTATGGAAGTCCAATAAGCCACAAAGCAAAAGGCAACTTCTCATGCCAGTCCTTATATGTCACCACCATTTTTTTATGATACGAATCAATGTCATGTTTGCAGCTCCTAACCCACCATTTCCCTAAGGGCAATATGGGGTGGATCAATAATGCTTGATCTGATATGACTTCATCAAGGTCCCCACCTTCTTGTTTACAAGGCTTGTCTCATTACTTGTAGTAATTTCCCTTCGCACTCTGAATCGGCTGATGATATTACCCATGACGAATTTCGCTACTCAATTGGCTGTTGCTCTGACAAATGAGGCGGCTTCAACCTACTTTGTGAAGTAATCCACAACAACCAAGATGTATTCGTCTCCATTGAAGCCTTTGGGGAGATCTTGCCAATCATGTCTATGCCCCATTTGGAAAATGGCTAAGGGGTGGTGAAGAAGTGAACTTCATTGTTTGAGACATTTGGTTTGCATATTCTTGACATTTCTTGCACCTCCTGACATGCTAGCAATAATCATTTCTTACCCAACCTGGAGCTTCCTTTTCTTCCTTTTCTATTTTAATTTGCAGGATATCCTCATTTGGAAATTGATCCTCAAGTGGTTCATTTTCTGGCAAGGGATGCTCCACTAAATGATCAGCAACTGCTTGTGCTTTGATAGCCTTCTATGTAACATATCAAATTTTGCTAATAATAGCTACTATTTTCCCAAATATTCAGTGGGAGCTGGCTTCTTGTAAAGATATTTGAGCGGATCTAAGCGAGATATCAGCAAGATAGGATATGCTAGCATGTATTGCCTGAGCTTCTGAGTTGCCCATACTAGATTCTGACATGTTTTTTATAACATAATGTATTGAGCTTCATAATGATGAAATCTTCTTCTTATGTAATAGATAACCTTTTCCTTCCAGCTTCAAAATGCTAACCTAAACACATCCTGCAGATAGTTTTCCTATTGACATGTATAAAAAGAACGTCTCTCCAGGCACAGGTGGAACCAGAATAGGAGGATTTGTCAAATAGGCTTGATTTTGTCAAATGCCTTTTGACACTCATCAATTCATACAGCAGGATCATTTTTCCTCAGTAGCCGGGAGATCGGCTCCCATATAGCGGTAAGCTTGGCTATGAACTTGCTTTGGAGCCTTCCTAAGAAACCATGGATTTCTTTGTTTTTAGTGGTGGCATTTCCAATATTGCCTTTCTTTTATCTTCATCCGCTTTGATCTCATCTTCACTAACCAAGCATCCCAGAAGCTTCTCTGATGTGGCCCCGAAGGTGCATTCCTTTGGGTTCAATCTCAACTGATATTTTTCCAGGTGATCGGACAATCTCCAGAATTTAAAAGTGCTCTTCAACCCCCTTGAATTTAACCATTATGTCATTTATATACACCTTTGTTTCTTTATGCATCACATCATGAAATAAGGCAGTCATTGCTCTTTGGTGTGTAGCATCTACATTTTTCGAACCAAAAGGTATGACCTTGTAATAATAGGTTCCCTAAGAGGTGATGAAAGTAGTCTTTTCGCGGTCTTCCTTTGCCATTTTTATTTGATATATCCTGAAAACCCATCCATTAAGGAGAATTTTGTTCCTGCGGTGTTATTAACAACAGTGTCGATATGTGGCATCAGGAAATCATCCTCTGGATTAGCACAATTAGGTCCCAAAAATCAATGCATATTTTGACTTTTCCATCCTTTTTTCGCACCAAGACAATATTTCCTAACCATTCAGGATACTCTGTGGTTGTGAGGAAACCCGCATTATACTGCTTCATCACTTCTTTCATCTAGAGAATTAATTCTGGCCTGTATCTTCTTAATTTTTGCTTGACTGGCTTATATTATGGCTATAGAGGCAATCTATGAACAACCAAATCTTTATCCAACCTAGGCATGTTCTCGTACGAGAAGGCAAAATTGATGAGTCGTGATTTTATAAATTCAATCATTTATCGTCTATATTGGGGAGACAGAGATTTTTCAATATTTATCTTCCTGGGTTCTTCCTTAGGTACGTTGATCACCTCAAAATCTTTTGAGCTTACATTAGCTTTATTTTTAGTTTTTCAACTAAGTCCTTGTATTTAGAATTTTAGATTCAACCAATTCATCCTCATTAAGTAAATTAGAATTTTTCATCTCATTTACTCCAAATTCTAAAATCAAATCATTAGACATCTTAAACTTCTTGGATTTTTCAATGTTTTTGATTTTTTTGAAATTTTCAATGTTTTTGGGTTTTCTTTCTTTTCTGATTTTTTGATACCTTCTTGTCTTTTCAAATCTTTTGGGTCTAGGCATAATGGTATTCCATACCAATTAAGCCCGGAATTTTCCATTCTATTTACGACTCTCTCTCTCTCTGCGGCTAATGTCCATGTTGTTTCCACTAGTCACTTCAATTGTAAGTGGCTCCAAAAACTATTCATTTTCTTTTCTCCCAGTTCTCTTTTGTGAACTCGACCCTAATCATCATGATGTCAGTTAGCCTAGGTTTGAATTCACTCTCCTCTTCCATTTCTATTATCACTTGCTTTCCTTTATACCTTTTCTATGTGACGATCTCTTCCTTACTCATGCCATCTTCAATCTCATCTTGCACCATTAAGCTGTTAGTAGCATGTTCACTACAACCTTTGTCCAGGTTCAAAGAGGTGAGTGCTTGAGAACTCTGATCCTGCTTCTTTTAGAACCTCAGACCAGTTTTTCTTATGATGCCTGTAGTTTTAATCAATTTAGCTCTTCCCTTGTGTTTGGACCCTAATTCGAAACAACAGTCAGTCTATGAATGGAAACATTGGATCAGCTTTCTTGGACAGATTTGCAAATCTACTTTGAACGATTTCAATCTGAAAACCATGATAGGGGACATCATTGGATGAGTGCTCAATTTGAACCACGGTAATTCTGATTCAAGTGGTATATCCACCTCAGTTTCAGCTATAACTATGATGACCTGGTTTTCAATTGAAACCTTCACCCTTTGATGCAGTGTTGAGGGTATTGCATTTGCATCATGGATCCAAGGTTTCCCAAGAAGCAGATTAAAAGATGCAGGAATATCTAATACTTGAAAGGGAGTTATGAATTTTTTGGGTCCAACCATAATCTTCAAACAAATTTCCCCAGTTGCTTCCTTTCTTGAATTGTCAAAAGCCCTTACCATCATATTTCCTGGCCTAATGTTCTCTCTTCTAACACCCAAAGTGTCCAATGTTCTTTTCGGACAGATGTTCAGCTTTGACCTGTTGTTAATCACCACAAGTGGGATTCTAAAATCCGCACATTTCATTGAGATTCTTAGTGACCAGGTGTAGGCCTTCCTCTCTTTTGGTAATTTATCACACTGGGTGTGGGCCTTCCTCTCTTTTGGTAATTCATCACTGTTGAAAATTTTCACTTAGGGAGACATGATTTGGTCAACCATGTGAGCCACTGTTTCGGTGTTGTCTTTTTGTGCGAGTGAGTGCCCGTTCAATACTTCAAATTTTTTCCCGTGGGCTTCTGAGGTCATCAAGAGTTCCCAAATGGATATTTGATCCGGGACATTCTTGGGATGATTAGCCACGTCGTATTCTGCTTTCGAAGCATTAGATGTGTTTGTATATTTCTTATTTGTTTTATTTTCCAAGAATACCCTCCTATTCCTATCTTTCTTATATACACACCCATATGGCATTAGAATGGCTATTTCATTGATGAGTATACTCTAATGACAATTCATGTGTGTTCAAGGGTGGAGCTAGATTCAAAACCACCTTCCCCATGGAGTTTTCAGTTTGTTTCTATTCATCTACAACTTGCAAACTAGCCTCTTGCACTTCTTACTTCAAGTTATTTATCCTGCTCTCCTAACTGTTTTCCTTCATTGGCTCCCTTTCCACTTGCCAATACTGGCAAGCTTACTCTTTGATTGGTTATCTCAAATTTTGCACCTACCATCCCTGATTGTCTTTATGGGATGGTAAGAAAAACCAACCTTTGTGACATATTTTTTCCTTGCTCATGGTTTACTGGTATTATCATTTTCTGATTTGGTGCTTGCTTCAACATCACTTCTGTCTTCTTCTTTCGTACTGCATTTGCATTCCTTTTATTTTTTTCAATCCATCTCGCCGGGTTTGCCTCGCTTTCTTCTCAAGAAAATTGATAGTGGGTGTTCTTGAAGATGAGGTATTGTCATGCCAAGGTAATGGATTTTGGTTAACATTATTAGGTGCTGCAGGGGGTATTGCTAAGTCTACTTTCCCCTTGTCTATCAAATCCTGGATAGCAAACTTCAATCCAAGCATCTTTTGGTACTATGACCCTGTTCTTGATGAAAAGAGCAATATGCATTTGCGACATACCATTGGGGTAGTGGGTTTGGTGGTGGGCGAGGCTTTCTCAATTCTAGCAATCCTCTCTCGACCAGCAGGTTTAAGAGGTCTTGATAATACATGGCTAGATGGGTGAAATTTCTTCTTGTCCTTTGAGCTTGGTTCTCGGCTATTGTCTTGGGTTGCCCCTTGTTCTACCTATGAATTAAGTAGTCTGCCAACTTATGGTTGATATTTTGGGCCACCACAATCATTTGCTCCTGTTCGACCATTGCCTCAGTCAATTGAGCAACCACATTTCTTACCCTTATTTCATATGCCGTGAAGGTTTCATCTGGTTTCTGTTGCATGTCATATATATTCTCATTCTTGGGTAAGATGTCCAGGTTGAATGCATATTGCTTCAAAAACAAAGAGGCCAATTGTTCCCACAATGTGAGGTTGTTGGGGGCCAATGAGTGGAACCAAGTGAAGGCTGGCTCATCCAAACTTTCTGAGAAGTAGTGAATCATCAGCTCATCATCATTACTGCATTCACTTGTGGTGGTGCAGTAACTTCGTATATGGACTTCTAGGGGGGCCCTCTCTTGAATAGTTTTCGTACATCGGCTTTTGGAAATCTGGTGGTAAGTGAGATCTTGGGAACATAAAAATCTCTTAAATTTGATGACCTTGTGGGTTCTTCTTGCATTTGTCTAATAGTCGCTTTTAACCTTGTAACAGCAGCGCGTAGATCATCCTTAGTATGAGCTTACCCGTGGTCTACCTCCTTGTAATGATCACATTGATTTTGTTGTGTTTGGTGGAGTTGGAAGCATTGCTGATGATCTACTGCTGCTGTGGCTGATGGGTTAGGAGGACTAGCTTGTGCTCCCTGAGTTGGGATTGTTCCTTGAGCAGTCTGTTCCAATTGGGCCATAACTCAGTAATTCTCTGCATGTTCTCCTGCATATCCCGCATTTCCTCAGCCAGAATGGTGACCTTTTCCTTTGTTAACATGACTCTTGAGGTTTCATTGACCCTTGAAGTTTTGGGCTGTTGACTTGCCATTCTCGACCTAGTTTGGATTGGACACCTAACTAGGTGATGAAATTTTCTCACATGCCTCCTGGGCTATATGATGTTCTCATTATAATTTACCCTCAGAACCAGGCTGTTTCCTTGACACACCAAGCAATTCTGTCTCCAAAATACACAGTTTCAGACCACGATTTCAAATTAAGTAATCCTAACACAGCTTCAAACCAAACAATCTCCACACTCAAACACACAATTCCTTGTTGATCTAGGTTCCTTTTTCTTCCAAGAATCTCCCAACTATATACCTCCCAAGTTTAGTGAACTAAACTTGATTGCCAGTACTTGTTGTGAAGGGTGCTTTTTAAGAACCCTTACCAATCGTCAATGATGTGGCGGTATTCCTTACTCACACACAGGTACCTTAAAGCTCCAAGAGATAAACAGATGTCAGAATGCAAATGCAGATGCAGGCTTCTACTAGTTGTTTGGCTTACAGATTATAGGGGTAGGCCACTTCAAGGCAATGCAAAGAAATAATGCAAATGTACAAGTGAAAACAAAAAATAAAAAGTTCTTTCTGCTGAAACCTCTCCACTCCTAATGAGCTGTTCTTCCACTAATCTTTAATCCTTAATTATCCTTTTGAGAGTTAATCTTCTGTGTATGTTTAACCAGAGAATGGATAACAACAAACTCAATGCAGGACATTAACTGGTTAGTGTGAGTAGCAAACACAACTTGCAAGAAATGATCTTGACACTTTGGGGCTCAATGACCAGACAATTGCTTCAAACAAACAGATATCCAGATGTAATACGGTCAACAAAAATAAGGAAACTAAGAGATAAAGAGTGAGAAAATGAAAACAAGGCTGGAATTGGGATCAAATCAAATCGCCTCCTTCTACAACCCCAAGGGTAGAGGGAAGCCCCCAGTTGCAGCAGATGATATGTAGTTCAATTGTTGACAAAAATATCTCAAACAATCTCTGGATTTCCAATTCCAGCTATGGACAAGAAAATAGATACATAATTGTTGAACCAAAGTTTAATCAAAGAGTTTCTTTTCAAGAGCCAGGTTGGATTAGTCAACTAAAGTTAATCAGTTGAACACAAGGTAATTAAACAAAAGCTCAGAGACAATGGGTTGATGGCTCCTCAATTAATTTTCTAAGAATACCCAGGTGAAACTGTTTCAAGTAAAGTATCAAGTTCCTTTCTCTAGTTAGAAGGTCCCAAATAACCAGACTTTCCTGAGTCAGAAGGTATCAAAATGCCAACAGTTATCTCAATCAGACAAATGGAGCTAAAGCCAAGAGGAAACAGCAAAAGAAATCCTTAACACTGCCTTAATCTTGAATAAAAACTAAATATACAGACAGGCACTTCAATCTAAATGCTCAACAAGGCTAGACCCAAAACACCTAATCAAAGGCTCCAACTTTAGATATTCAAAAGGCTTCCAGGTAAAGGTACCTCATACCAAGTCAAACTTAACTCTTAGAATCCAACATCCACATTTTCAGCCATGCTTAATGAAAACTAGAGCCAACTGAACTTTTTAGCAAAACACAAATCCTACAGGATAAAGGATGTTCCAATGATTCCAGAAACCACAATTACAATTCATGCCTAGAAGAAATTCATAGCTGTGCACAAACCATAAAAACCAGAGATTCTGCCAAGGGGGACCTTGTCCCTGAGTCAAGCAGATGTCCCCAGTGGAGTTGCCAGACTGTAAGGGCTACAGATTAGGGAGTCGCCACCAACCGGAGTTGGAACTGTGTAAGTTTGAATAATTGGTCTACAAGAGAGATCTAGGCAAGTGCTTAGTTGTGTGATAGGAAGGTGTTAAGCATTCATCACACCCCAAATGGGTCTTTGAACAAGGTGTTTGACATAGAACTTGAATAAGTTGGGTCAATGAACCCATATCTTCAGTGGTAGATTGTGATTCAGACATTCCATCAAACATGAAGTATACTAAATTCGAATAAAAGGCTGATGATAAACTGAATAACGTAGAGATGCTCTTATATCTCTAAAACAAACACTTAAAATGTGACCAATAAATAATTAAGGGTAGAGATCACTTAGCATTGCTAGGGAGATTCCATCTTCCTTTTCCATTACTTCTCTTCAAAACAAGGGATCACTTAGATGGAGATAATCTCCTTAATCTCATACAAGAGGCCAATACCCTCAATTTTCATAGAATTGGGCAGTACCCCTTTGCCTAATAATTGAAGAAACCGTCAATCCTCCTCCCCCTCATGACTTCCCTTCTTCTCCCCAGATTTTTCTTTCAGAGGTTAAGTAACAAGGGTAGCAAAATGGAAACAGAGTTTCACCCTTTGATTTTTGGAACCCTCCCAAATGTAGAGAGATGCTCTCAATTTACAGTTTTTTGGGATGACATTTTGATTATTTTCAGGTTATCATGGGGAAACATATGAGCGGCGCAACTAATCACACTCTTTTAGTCGGTTAACATTGCTTTATGGGAGATAACCAATGAGAAGGCAGTTTTGCGATAAATTCAGATCGATAGATCGGGATGCAGAATCGTTTTGTGTCCTGGAATGTACTGGTCTGCTTATTTGTTTGCACAGCCTGAGACACAATAGTTTTGCATCTCGAGAGTATCTCGGCATCCAACTGTCGCCCAATAGTTTGAGATGCAAGATGGTTTTGCATCCCAATATTTATGTTTTTTCTGTTTTCTTCTGCATCTAGGGAGGTGTCAATAGGGGTACCCTTTCTAAGTCCAAGGTAGTTTTTGGTAAGAGGATGATGAAGGTCATGATGTGCCACGTTTGATTCACACATATTTTAGGAACAAGTATAGATATTAAGATTCATTTTCTTGGTTGTATGGATTTGTTTGATTTGATATATACATGAAGTGATCACAATATAAATCAACTTGATAAATAATTTAGATTTTTTTTTTTTGTTATTTGATCTAAGATTTTTATTTATACACACTTATAATTAGAGTTTTATTTTGCGTTCAAATATCTTTATAAATAGAGTCTCATGTAATGGGTTTGAGATACTCATGGTGATTGGTTATTGAATACCAATTTCCTTTTCTCTTGCTCTATAATTTTCCTTTCTCAAGTTTTCTTCTATTTCATCTATTCTTAAATTCATCCCTTCTTTTTCTCCTTGAGAGGATTCTTTTTTTTATCCTAAGGGTGTGTCTGGGAATGGGGAAAAAATATGTGGGAAAAAAAGAATGTGGAAAGCAAAGAAAAAGAGAGAGTGATGTTATAGAGAGTAATGATTAAAAATAAAGTAAATAAAGATAAAATAAATAGACTTTTAGTATTGAAATATATGAAATAATGATTAAGAATATAAATAATAATTGAGAAAAGGAGGGTTATTAGGTGGTTAAGATGTCAAATCATATCAAAATGTGTGTAAAGAGGGGTGAGAAAATTTCTAC
The DNA here is from genome assembly GCA_036873735.1 of Pouteria campechiana. Taxonomy (NCBI): domain Eukaryota; kingdom Viridiplantae; phylum Streptophyta; class Magnoliopsida; order Ericales; family Sapotaceae; genus Pouteria; species Pouteria campechiana. Next base: position 14,281 of record JAYJMB010044154.1, read on the forward strand.
TCTTTTTTTCCTCATTAACAAGCACACCAAAATTTCTTTCCTTCCCATTCAACATTAGTCTGGTATCAGAGGCAAATGCTAGGTATCAAAATCGTTACAACATCTGTAAAGGATTCATTTCCTTATAGAAGTATCTTTGAACCTTTCAATTTGCCTACAAGAATTTCCTCAAATAGCACTCTGTCTTCAAAACTTATTTTTGTCTTTTCTGGAGTTCAATCAACATGTTCAAATCAAATCTAGAGCATTATATTGGATGACATTGTTTTTTCTAGACTTGGTGATTGTTAGTGCTAGTGTTCACTTTGGTGGAAGTTAAGGATATAGCGGTGGTCCCATAGAAATATAATATAATTTTATTGGAAAATTAAAAAATTAATAATTAATAAAACTCCATGGTACGTTAAGATAAATATAAATACACATAAGCAAAAATTATTGTTTCAAATACTAACATTTAATGATCAATGGAAATACATAAGATACCCATACCTACGAATCTAAAAAAATTAGTATGAATTTAATACATGAAAACTAAAAAATGCATTGGTATAAACATATCTAAATAATATTATATATATATATATATATGATTTTTTAATGATTTAGGGAGGTTATCACAGTTGCTTGAGAAGAAATAAAGGAAGAAATGATCAAAAGGGGCATTGGGTGATAATTTGTAATAAAAATGATAACTTATCTGATATTATTGATTATATTTTCGATATGATCAATAAAATTTGAAATAGATGAAAATATTGGTTTCCTATAAGATAATTTATCAATCACCCCCCAAAAAGAAATTATTGGGGATATTATCGATAAAGTAAACATTGGTCAGTGCTACCTTATCAAGTGGAAGGATAGACAAAATTCAAATGCCACATGGATTTCAAAGATAGCTACAACAGATATCTTGATATCTTAAAACAGTATTACTCTGAAAACTCTTTGGAGGCGAGTTCTTTCAAGCCAGGGAAAATTGATGGAGATCATGATGCGATGTTGTTTGATTTGCACATCTTTTAAGTGGAAGCATAGAAGTTAGTGTTGTTTATTTAATGGTTGGGGTTTCATTGATTTAATTTGTACATCAAATGAATAAAATATAGATAGACTTGATGGGCGGTTTAGATTTTTGTTTTTATTGTTTTATTTAGGATTTTTATTTACATGCTCTGACATTAAGATTTTATTTTACAAGTCAGTTCTCTATAATAGGGAGCCATGTAATAGGTTTAAGATACTACTAATGATTGGTTATTGTATACGAGTTTTCGTCTCTCATACTCTCTAATTTCCTTTATCAAGGTTTCTTCTATTTCTCTTCTACTACAATTCTTCTTAAATTCTTCCTTTTTTCTTCCCTCAAATTTTTCTGTAATTCTTCTTGAGAGGATCTTTCATCTTTCTTCTAAATTCTTGCCTTTCTTATTTTAAATCAGAGGAAACTTTTAATATATGATAATATATGATAAGCAGTCTACTTTTTAGAACTTTTACAAAATAGTAGGTCAACTTAAGTCTTCAAAGCAGGTTAACCTTAGTTGACTCTGCAGAATTAGAGCCAAGAAGTGATTTGTTCATTTCTTGTTAGGATATTCTCTCTCTCTACAGAATTAAGAGCCAAGCAGTGATTTGTGAGGATTCGTAGTTACTGATTTGTTAATTTCTTGTTAGTCTGATTTTTCTTTCTACAGAATTAAGAGCCAAGAAATAATCTCTTTCTCTCCCGAATTAAGATCCAAGCTGTGATTCATGGGGATTTCTAGTTAGGCTATTCTCTCATTTTTCCTTCTGCAAATTGCAGATGTCACCATCAGGATCTCTTCACCATGAGTCTCTCAATCCTTCAGAACTGCTATTGCAGAAATTAGATGAGGTTGGAAGTTCTGTGAAGGTAATTTGGTTTGGGGCAGTACGTTTGAGGTTTTATGCAGTGTTTGATGTCATAATGTCCATTGTATCTCAAGTCTTTTGTTTGCACGAAGGTCATGATTTAAGCAAGCAGGAATTCTAGGTCAATAAATAAGGATTTGACTTCTGCTTATTTATGAATGTTCAAGCTGAAATTAAATAATTTTATGTGCAATTTAACTGATTAATGCAGGAAAAGACACTCACAAGAATGGGCTAGTGGTGTTTTTAGTTTTCATTTTCCTCACAAGGCTACAGATTGGGCCACAATAATGGAATAATTTTGTGCTCATTAAGAGGTGCCTTCTTTCACTAGGCTGCTGGGCATTGGACTATAACAATGGATCATTCATGCTCACTAAGAGGTGCCTTATTTCACTAGGATAGATTAATTTCTTTCTTCTCTCATTCAATTGTTCTAAAGGTCATTTGAATGTTGAAACATCTGGGAAGTTCTTACAAGGATAGCAATAACTACCTTAAAATTCTCCCTCATGTACTCTCACATGACATGACTAGCAGCACACCATGATAATGGAACTTATTATATACTAATTAAAATTTAAAAGGACAACATTTAGGTATTTTCTTCTTTGTTTTCAATCGTTTGTGCATAAAATCCTTAAAGGTCAATAAGTTGAAAACTTCTGAAATAATAACTTAAACAACTGAAACAAATTATTTATCATAATTTATTCTAGAATTTCATTGACAACAATAAGGTTTTGTTTGGATATTTGAAAGAGGGGAGTTAAAAATGTAGAAAAAGCGGAATTTAGAAAATCGGAGGAAATGGAAGGACATAATGTTAATCATAAAGTGAATAAGGGCAATATGTGTTATTGATGGTGGGAAAATATAGGATTGGTGATGGAAAATGTAAGTAATGATAATGAAAAAGTAGGATTGTTGCAGGTATATGGGGTAGATAAATGCCACATCACATCTGAGAAGGAAAAAGGGGAGAGAACCTTTTCCTCACCCTTTTGCATGTATCCAAACACATCATAATATTTTTCTCAATTTTCAATTTCTCTCAATTCTAACAATAAAGTTTGGCAATATTTGTAATATATTATAGCCTTAAAGGTAATTTTTCTTTACATGGTGTAGCAATAAAGTTGTTAATGTCAATATACTGAATATTGGTTTATAGTGGGTTCTAAATCCATGATGTTAGCAAAAGAATCAAGGGTGCCATTGAGGATGGCATGCTACCAAAAGGAGGGCCCATCATAAATTGGTATCATCGTATAGGGATCAAGGGTGCCATTGAGGATGGCATGCTACCAAAAGGAGGGCCCATCATAAATTGGTATCATCATATAGGGTGTTCCTTTTTCCATGTGCTAGCTAGAATATTGCTGGCTTGTCTTACAGAAAGTGAAAAATTTAAGACATGGAGGGCCTCCGAAGTCCTAATCATAAGGTCCTTATTTGCCATTAGATGCTTATTGGAGATGGACCATTCACTGTCAACTTCAAAGATTGAATAGGTAGCTATAATAGATATGTGAAAGAGTTCATGATGAGGACTCTTTCACAACTGATAAGATGATTTAGAAAATGCTATGATGATAATTTTGTAGCATAAATATTTGAGAGTTAAGAGATCTAGGAGCAAATTTCTCATCCCAAGAATCCTGAGGAATCTCAAATGCTTGATCTTTGTGTATTCCAGAAGATGGACCAATAAATTGAGTTTTGAGCAAGTTGATAGCTATATCTAAAGTGAAATTGGAGATTATTTGGAAAGAGGCTGATCCTAAAGGTCTACTATAATGGAAGTAATGTTGAAAAACTTGGCCATCATTTAAGAAAGTTAACTACATGAAATGAGGAGTGAAATGAAGGATAATTTGATATTTCTATCTCATGATGTACAGAATTTGATTTAAAAGAGGGTGTATTTGGGGAGGGTCACGTTCTCTCCAATGTGAGGTTTGAAGACAGCTAGATGTATGTAGCCTTACTTCCATTTTTTGGAGAGGTGGTTTTTGTGACTCAAACTGACACCATAAAGGACATAAACGAAGAGCCTTACTGTGTTATGCCAGGCAATGCACTCTTCCTAAGAGCAAGGACAAGCAAAAATTTCATAAAGTTGATCAAGAAATTTTTTAAGCTCGTTTCTTCAAAAGGCAAAAAATTCAGTGGACCATAAGGGAATAATATACCTATTTTAATGAATTTGATCTATTGAGGATGAGGAAAAAATGGTTTTGTTGCAAATTTTTTTTTCAGGCTTATTGGTAGTACTAGAATATATAATATGAAGTGTTAGTTTGCTGAGAAAATAATTTGTTTGCCATTGAGGGGATCTAATTCTCAATATTGTAAATATATGATTCTTATAATAAATAGTTCAGAATATGATAAATTTTTCCATTGAAATGCTTAGAAGTGTCTAAACATTTGATTCCTTTTATGATCTCCTAATATCTTTAGTGGGAATTTTGGGAAATATATGTGAAAGTTATTTTCATGAATTTCATAAATTAATGTATTTTCTTCATTTTTTTAAATAAAGTAGTTTTCTTGGAAACATAGTCTTTATGGTTGAGGTTTGCAGTTATTTTCACGAATTTTACAAATTAATGCATTTTCTTCATCTTTTTTTAAATAAAGTATTTTTCTTGGAAGCATAGTCTTTATGGTTGAGGTTTGCTACACACAATTGATGGGAAAAATGATTTATTAGCTCAGATTTTTTTTAAGACTTTATTTCAGATTTTTCAAAGCTGATCTTTTGATAAAGGACTTTTTGGTGCCATTTGGTCTGCAAAAATTCTCACGAAGAAAATTCAGGATGTGAATTATCTTCTTCTTTAATATGCTTTGAAGGTAAAATAAAAGAAGACAATGTTTGCCATCTAGCAAAAAATGGTTTGGATTCAAGATTTCAGAAATCTTTTTTCTATGATTTCTTTGACCCATTTATGATTAGTTTTGAGGAGAAATTCTTTGTTTGGAAGTTCACTTGAAATTTTACATTGCAAAGAATGAGAGAGTACTTCTCTATTCATTTTATATTATTCCTAACAGGTATCGATCCATGTGCTGGAAGTAAATCCTATGAGTTATTCCTTCTTATCTGTATTGAAATGTTTTAGAATGCTATCGTATTTCAAAATCACCAGTTTCTACAATCCTGGATGAATCCTGCTTAAAATTCACCAGTAAAGTAATTTAATCTTTCCTTTAATAATTTGAACTGTTTTAGACTTACAGTATGCTTTTCTGTCAAAGGAGTAGGTTTCCTCTTAATCTAGAGAAAAGAATAGCTATTTACTCTCCATCTAAATTCTTACAAGCACAGCAATTACTCCCTAAAACTTGTCAATTGTATACTCTTTCATGACATGGCTAGGCATCACACCATGATAACGGAATCGTTGTATGATCATTAAAGGGAGAAATTTTGGTTGTAAAGTTGAAACTACCAGTATATTTGCTTAAGGATAGCAATAAGTAGCTCAGAATTCTTCGTGAGATACCAGACAGACATGAATACGCTTGGAAGCAAATAAGCATAAAACCTAATTACTACTATAAAGCAAGGAAACTCTTAACACAACATAAAATCGACACCAAAAGGTAAAAGAACAGGCTAGATTCTGAAAACTGGAAAATTCATTATCAAGCCACTTAAATGTGATGAATGACTATTAATATTCTTAACTGGTACACAAGAAAAACTTGATCAGTTGCCCATTTGACAAGGTCTCCAAGATGGTCATTCTATTGGATAAGTTCTCTTGAAGTTCATTTGTATGTGTTGTTTCAGGTTCAAAACATGCTGGTGTTCTTTTGAAGGAAAAAAAGAAAAGAAAAGAAAATTCTCATGCGTATAAAAAATGAAATATTAAATTTGTGGCCAACAAGACATTACTAACAAAAAAAATAAAGGTCCAATTTCTGCAAATGTAAAATAACCAGAAATCCAAAAGCTTGTATCGTCTATTTTGGGGAATGTTTTATAATTGCATGGGCATGGTAGAATTAACTCATTATGCAGTGATGTAGATACGCTCAGTTTGAGCTTTTGTTCCTTCCCATTCTGTTGTTTTGTATTTTGAAATCATGGGATTTGAATTGCTGCCCTTAATACTGCAGAGGGTCGAGAGTTTAATTGAACGCAGCTCTGAATCATCAGAGGTTATATAGCTTGAAGCTGGCGGGCTAAATGCAGTGCTAATTGGGGTTTGAATCAGTATTTTGTGCCACTTGTAATTCTTTCTGTTATCAAGGTTTATTCATGCGGTTTTATCTTTGTTTTCAAATTTCGATGCTTTCAATGTTGAATGCAAGGGAGTCACCCAATGCAGACTTTCATCCAAGATTACCTATTGCCGTGTGGAAGTGATTAAACATTGCGGTCTCCTATGTAGATTTTTCCTCTTATTCCCAGTTTCTTTAGAGCTGGTTCTACAGTTTACTATTACATTGTTGAATGGTAAGTATGTTGATTTGTCTCAAATGTCCAGTGGACAGGTATTTGGTTTCATGACCTGGAATCGTATTGTGCTCTCTGGACGAGCACAATAGCGAAGAATAGGATTGCAGTGGAATGAAAGTTTCACTCTCTTCCCTCGGTTAGGAGGGTCTATGTATGCAGCAGCCTTACGAAAAAGCTATTTCTAATTGCCAAGGCAACAACTTTTGCCATTGTGCCAAGGCCCATTCTAATATGGAAGCATGGTAATAAAATAAATTAGAAGAAAAAGTAGAAAATGAAACAATTGGAAAATAAGGACAACTTCCTTAAAATGCCTCATGTAGAAGCAAGTATATCGATTACCGCAGCTTGCCGAAGTTACCAGGTGATCCCAATGGTGTAGCTTAGTGAGTAATACCTTGAATGTAGCTTAGTGATGTGTCAGTTGATATTCAGTTTTAAGAAATGCAGTCATCATGAATGATGCTGTCTTGCGACTTGCTTCTCTCGATAAAAGACAGAAGAACATCACGTCTTGCTTCTAGTGAAGTATGCTGATGTAAGAAGGCTTGGGTTCTCTGTTTCAGGTGTATAAATCCCCTTACTATCCTCAAAAGTCTACATTATAACAATATATCCTTTATCCTAAAAAATCTACATTATAACAATATAGCCTTTAGAAGGGCCAATGTCTGAGCAACTTGATGATGCCCCTCGTTCTCCTTTGGAACGGCTTTATTACCATCAGAAATTTTAATCTAGCTTCTGGTAGTCCACTCCGCGTAAAAGTGAATTGAATCTAGCTTGAAAGTTGCCCTCTAAGAAATGCAAATTCACGACCTGGGAATTAGGTGCAGGCCGTGATGCCAACTGACGTGAAAAGCTTGAGGTACATTTAAGGTTTAGAAATTTCAGTAACTTCCCCTTGAATCTGGATCATAGTATGCATCACCATAAACTGTTTCTTGCTTTATCACGTTTATTAGTCACTTGTGAAAATCCAATAGCCCGTTTTAGATCCACGTCAATCCTAACCATACCTAATCTGCGTTACAAGGGGAAATGGCCCATTAATTGGATAAATTGTAAGTACTAGAGATCTTGGATGGTTCTTTTGGAGATCCGTCGATGGAGTGTTGCGTCCATTGATTGAGTTATATCCTGACAGTTGAGCTGGCCCTTTAACCAAAAGACCATTAGAGTAGCAGCCAAACAAGTTTTCCGTAATACATTGGATCATCAAACAAGCGACTCTTTACCGTGAAGTTTGGTTTTGAGCTAGGAAGAAATGATTGAATGCGGCTTTGAAACGTAATTTCCCTTTGACAAGAAATTGCCTATTCGAACAACCCCAAGAAAAGAATTAGCCACCCAAGATCTTTCATTTTAAAGGATTTGCTCAAAAATAACTTAATCATTCTCATCAGCATTGCCACCTAAACATGACACAATCACAATAAGTGGGCCATTCTATATTAACCACAAGTGGACAATCATGTGTATCCTCTCGGGAAGAGCTCATTCCAATAATTCATCGGCGGAAAACTTGGCACCCGAATTTGGGTTGATAGAAATCATGGTGCCTTTTTCGAGAGAACCTAAAGGGCCTGCTTGAGAATAGATAAGAGGTGGAAAAGAGGAGGTAAAAATAGGATAGAGTAATTATTATAAATCAACTAAAATATAGGAGTACTAATTAAAAATAAAGATATTAATAATGAAGAAATAGTAAAATTATTGAGATAGTTAAATGTCAAATCAACTAAAAGAGATAAGAAAAGAAAGTTGAGGGATAGAAATGTTACCAAATAGACCCAAAGTTACCATGATTGAAAGTGATCTCCAATAGTTGTAGTCTCTATGAGAGAGAGAGAGAGAGAGAGAGAGAGAGAGAGAGAGAGAGAGAGAGAGAGATAGAGAGATTTCAAAGAACTTGATTTTTATCCTTCAAAAGTTCTTACATCTTCTTCTCAAGTGGTTAACCTAAGCTTCCTTAGGTCATAACATCATCTCGAATGGTTAATTGATTCCATTAATCAATCGATTATTATGGGATTTAGTCTACTAATTTTTTAAATCAATTCATCTTCTCGAACAACCTTTGTTGGTCCTATCATTCTTCGTCCTTTTAATTTCCACCGTGTTTCTTAAAGCAAAAGAAATGTTACTGTTATGACTGGGATCTCTATCTTTATGATCAAACTTCTCTAGGTTTGGGCACTCATGTTGCACAAGCCTAAGACCTCCATACTTGGAGCCTGGTGGAGTTCTCTTCTTGTTGTTTCTGTCTTCTTTCCCCTTTTATTCTTCTAGGTGGTCTTTTGTTTGAGATGCCACCGTTTGCATTGCAAAAGAATTTATGAAATCTTCCCGTGAATGAGGCTAACTCCTCATCTTCAATTGGTAGTCATCTTCCTGATCACTTTCTAAGTTAGGTATGAGCACATGACTTGCTTTTCCTTAGATCTTTCTTCTATCTTCTTCTTCATGATCTATTCATGAGCCATAAGTGACTCAATGAGATCATTCACTAGAAAGTAATTAATGTCTTCTGCTTCCTTAATTGCTCTTAACTTTACTAGCCTATGATTCCAGAAGTGACCGAGAATCTGCACAACCCACTTAGTCTTTATATCATTTCTTTCTAATCCTTCTAAGGTGTTAGAGACTTTTAAAAATCTACCTGACATTTTTGAAATAGACATTTTTTTTCACAGTGAAACCTCCAAGCTCATGTATTAACTTATTCACTTGAGTCCCTTTTATTAAAATCTATATCTTCTACTCTTAACATCATTGATTTATTGTCTTCTATGCATGACAAATCCACGATCCTGGACTCACCAGTTAAACTCACGAAACGCAAGTGGTTCTCTAATTTTCCATGAGTTTCACGTTTTTTTTATGATTCTAACTTCTCTTGTCCGTCGCCACAACCTTAACTGTGCTACGCTGATGTGTCAGGCTACATCATCTTCAATTGGTAGTCATCTTCCTAATCACTTTCTAATTTAACTTTCAGCACATGACTTGTTTCTTCTTAGAGCTTTTTTCTTTGTTGTTCTTCATCATTGATTCTTGAGCCATGATTAACTCAATGAGATCATCCACTCGAAGGTAATTAATGTCTTTTGCCTCCTTAATTGCTCTAACTTTATTAACCCATGATTCCAGGAGTGATCGTAGAATCTTCATAACCAACTTAGTCTTTACATCTAATCCCTTTAAGGTGTTAGCGACTTTTGAAAATCTACCTGACATTTTTGAAATAGACTTATTTTCCCTCATAATGAAGCTTTCAATCTCAAGTATTAACTCGTGCACTTGAGTCCATTTCGTTAAAATCTATATCTTCTACTCTTAACATCATTGATATATTGTCTTCTATGCATGACAAATTCCTGGACTCACCAGTTAAACTCACCAAACGCTAGTGGTTCTCTAATTTTCCATGATTTTCACACATTTTTTTATGATTCTATCTTCTCTTGTTCATCGCCACGACCTCTACTATGCTACGCTGACGTGTCAAGACACTTTCCATACTAGATTGGTATCAGTAGCCTTGTCGGCCCCTGCCCCCTCCCTCTTGACTTTGCTGGTAATATATTAAATTGTTGCAAGAAAGAGAGAGAGAGAGAGAGAGAGAGAGAGAGAGAGAGTAAAGATATCGAAATGTTGGCACGTCCTCCGAATAAATGGAATTCAACCTAACTTTCTCGCCTTTAAGCATCTATATGCATACCTTGGATTTTCACAGAAATCATTCTCTTATGGTATTTCAAATGACTTTTCACCATGGGCAATCATCTAATGTCGCTTCCTCGAACCAGTGGGATGCAACTCCGATAGATCAGGCGTGGTCATGAGTGAATGAACTTAAAGAGTAGAACTTCCATCTCCGAAGTGAAAATCTAGAGAATAAAAGAACATAACAGCCACATGACCATTTCATAGGTTTGCAACATTGCTGAAATTAGCCAACAACATGATTATCTCCGTTGTGAACTATATGAAACCAGAGGAATACTTCACTACTTTTCCCAAAGAGCACATATATGTTGTTTATGCATATTGTTGAATATACGCCCATGATAGTGTTAAGTCTAACCCTTATATTTAGCTTGATTTTGATGAAGAACGTGAATTAGTAGCTAAGTTTAGATGATGAACAAACATGTGAGTGAAAAGTTAAGGTACTAATGAGTTACATTTCTAATTATTATGAAAATAAGTAAATAAAACAAGTTAACTATATTAGGAAAGTAACTTCAGAGTGATGAACAACGTGAACAAGGTTATATCAAGATGAAACTCATTACATGCAAAATTCTAGAGGAAAAACAATAAGTAAATACTCAAAGAACAATAACTTTGAACTTAAAAAAGGATTTTAGATGCATTAGAATACTTTTGAGATCAAGTGAAACAAGTTCAAAAGATGTAGAAGTCATTAGAAGGTTTGAAAGCACAAAATTTACGTCTGAAAGCTTTAGAACAAGTTCAGAGGAAGAATTCCGTGCTTCGGAGGTCAGCAAGATCAAAACTAACTTCTGAACAAGTTAGTTCAGAAGCAAAGAAGCCTTTTAGAGGATGCTTCAGATGGTAGACATAAGTTTCAGAAGTCAAAATATAGTTGTTGGAAGTGTCGGTCCTTAGAAGGAACTTCAAAGCTTGAGAGACAACCTTTAGATGTTTTGAAGAGCATTGTTGTAACAAAGTTTAAACTAAGCAGAGATTCAGAATGTTTGAAAGAGAGCTTTAGAGCTTTAAAATTTAATGTGTAATGGTAATTGACAAAACATTCAACCTTTAGAGGGTTTGAAGTTTAACTTCAAAAGATTTGAAGAGGCTCGCAAGATAGATTGCATTAAGTATAGAAAAAGCAATTTAAAATGGTCAAAAAATTAAAAGAAATAATAATTAATGCCTAAATGCTTTTCCAAGAATATGAATAGAGGATTCAAATCGCTGGAAGAGTAGTTGAGTAAATTAAAATGAACATTTACAAAGCTTTCAAGTTTTCTTCCAAGATTCAACTCCAACTGCACTAAACTCTAACTAAAGCATTCAAAGCTATATCTCTACTCTTATTGCAAACTTGTTTATTTATTTGTGCTCTAAATTTTATACATTCTATGTAAGTAGGAGGCATTTATATTTGTATAATTTTTTCTAATTTTCTGCAAGCAAGGGACTTACAGCGTGATTGTGTTGAATATAGCAAGTGGGAAGTCTTGTTGGGATTGTAAGAGTTCTTGGCGAGCTTGGAAAACCAACATATAGTTTGATTAGTGTGTTGATCAAGTGTTAGTAGAACTTGAGTACAGTAAGAAATATTGACACAGAAAAGTAGAGTAGGAACCTTGCTTGGGACGAGTCACTATAAAAGCCTATTTTCGAGTGTGTTATGTGATTCTCTTTATTTTATTTTATAGCGCAATTATCTTTAATTTGATCAGGACCAACAATTGGTATCAGAGCAGGCTTTACTTGTTATACTTGACAACCAGTTTACATAACTTGTGAAGCAATCCCGAAATGACCAATATGTTCCACAACATTGTTGCAAAGGGACAGTCCACCACTCGACCTCCATACTTTGATGGCACAAATTATGTGTACTAAATAATGTGAATGCAAAATTTCATGATAGCAACATATTACCAATTGTGGCTAATGGTGTAAATTGGTTTGGGTTCAACCCAAACCCAAACCCGACTGACCCAACCTAAAAATGGGTTGGGAATTTAAGAAATTAGGTTAATAAATCATATTTGACCTTACCCAATTTGGGAAGTAGGGTCGATGCAGTTTGAAGGGTTAGGCAACCCGAATTAACTCGACCCAATTTGGATATTTATATAAATAAAAAATGTATAACTAATATACCTTGCCCTAATCGTGGAAGCATCGAAAGTAGAGAGCAACTACCCTGCCCACCCCCCCGTTCCCCTCCCCTCTCACCATTTTGCCGAAGCCGAGGTTGTCATCGTCAACTGACTGTAGTGCTGCTGCACAAGCGCACAACCACCTTCTCCTTCTTCTTTGACAAACCTCACTCACCCAGCTGTAGCTGTGACTTTACGAGTAGCTGCTCCCTTCTCCTTCTCTGGCGAAATCCACCCACACCTGCCCCCTTCTCCTTCTTTGGCAAAACCCACTCGCACTTGTCCCCTTCTTCTTCTTCGATGAAACCTACCCGCACTTGCTCCCTTCTCCTTCTCCAGCGAAACCTACCCAGTCGCAATTGTGACTCTGTGAGTAGGCCCCTCACCCGCCCCCTTTTCCTTCTCCAATGAAACCCACCCAGTCATAAGGTTGCTACTGCCACATAGCCACCAGCAGATCCCGCACCCACCACTTCTCGATCTTTGCCTCACCCAGCACTTCTCGATCTTCACCTCTTCTGCTTCGCCTTTCCATCTTCTTTGGCAAAGTAGCAGCACTGCCTCCTCTACTGCTCTGATCTGTAACATTGTCTCTCTAAAGTATAATTTTTGTTTCCTTTAACTTTAATTGATTGTTATTAAAGTTTATTTACTTTTAATATATGTGGAATTGTGATTTGTGAATATTTTCTAAATATGTAAATATTATTAAAAATTTAATATATTTGCTTTAGCTTCTTAAACATTAATATTGAAATTTATATTTATATTCCTTATGGAACAAGAGAATATTGTTGAAGTAGATGGTAATACACCAACTTGTACATCAAGGTTGCTTCTACTTCAAAAAAGAGGGCTTATAAACCATCTTCTAGTGTATAGGAGTATTTTGATAAAATTCTTTCACATAGAGTTACAAAGGTAGATATTGTATATGTAAGAGATGCAAGATGCAATATATATGTGAAAGTAAATCAGGCATAAGTACACTAAAGAGACATGCAAAAAATGTTTAAGGGTGATGGCACAAAGCAACAACTATTGAAGTTTTCTACTAGAGAAAATGGAGGTGTCACACTTTTCAATTGAAATTTTGATCAAGCAATTGGTATAGAGATAAGCTTGCGAGGATGATTATTCGTGATGAGTTGCCTTTTAGTTTCATTGAACATGGTGGTTTTAAAGAATTTTGTGAATCTGTTTGTCCACAATTGAACCTTGTAACTCGACAAGCAATTACTCAAGATAGTTTGGAAGTGTTTCCGTAATGCCCCACCCTCCTAGGGCCGCTACTCCATTTTACACCGTAAATTCACATGATTATATCATGATTTTCCTACCTCCAGGGTGGGTTGCTTTGATATATATATTTTTATTGACCTAATTTCTACAGAAAATTGGACAGAGTCTCCCTTGAAAATAGGGTTGTCCACCTAGGTACAACCATTCATCACATATTATGATACATTTTTTTCATTATAATTCATAAAAGTAAAAATTATACACTCTAATATTTCTACAGTCATCCATACAATATCCTTATAATTCCACAGGCTCCCCTAGGACCGCGGCTGCATCATGATGACAATTTCATCTACATTAAATTATATCTTAAGTTAATTAAAATAATAATTAATCATTAATTACACTAATTATAGCTCATATCATCCATCAATTTTTTTTGCAAAACCCTAGCCTAATCTCATCCACATCGTACATCAAGATTTCACACATACTTCAATTAAACAATCACCTATACATACTGAGGGAGTTATATTAATGAATTACTTACCTTCAATCTATTGCTTTCTTGATGGGTCCCACCTGCAGCAGCTCCCTCTTCAATTTTTGTAACCATAGTATACTTTAATTAAGGGGTTTTAAGATATAGTTGCAAACCTCATTTATGGGCATTTCCTATAATTTCTCCCGACCGAAATGGGCTGAAATCCTCACTTAGAAGGCTTGGGATGCTTAGGGAAGGGAAACCTACATTGAAGAGGTGCTTGGACATTGGAAGGAGATGGGTATAGCTGATATTTATATTAACTTTTTGTTGGTAGTCCATGCTCCCACTTAATTCTATACACATGCATCCAATATTTGATTTTCAAAATCTTATCTGGTCCTCATATTTGGCACATGTAAATCATTCATTTAATAAATAACATGTCCAAATTAATTATCCATCCATTAAATATAATCTTTGCATAATTTTATTATTTATTTCTTAATTAAATTTGATTTTAACTAAAATTTGCTAAAAATTATTGGTAACTTGATTTTCAGCTATCCACATGCAATTTTGATTTTTCTTCACCTATGAATCATTGATTATTATATGTCCTCATCATACTCACATTAATATACATTTTAATCCATTTTTGCTATTTTTTCATAATAAAATTTAATATTTTTCCTAATTTATACCTTCGACATTCCACCGCCTTAAATTTATTTACTTTTTCCCTTAAATCATTTATTTAACACACTTTGATACATTCCTAACCTCATCATCATATTTATATTAATAATTGACTCAATTCTGTAATTTTTTCATGATAAATTTCTCAAAACTTTAATTATACTCTAATATACTTCATGTCGAACCAATAAAAATTAATAAAAAAATTAAAACTCACATATCTGAAATTTTCAGGGCCTTACATTACACCCCCTTTATAAAAAGTTTCATCCTTGAAACTTCAAATATTTGTTCCCAATTCACAATATCAGATTATATCTCTTATTCCCTATATTACATTTCCACTGCGCACTCTAATATTTAAAGCAGTTAAAGCATATCCATTCTAATCCTTATGATTGCACCTTTAACAAAGATATCATGTATCTATAACTTGCATCAACACAATTAAATCAATACAACATACTTACAATGAATTTTACAACCAATGTTAATACCATGACATACATTCATATTTAATGGGTCATACATACAGTCAGATTCATTGAATATACATGCAACAGGCTAGCCCTGAGCCACACAAATATAATGCATGATATACTACACATATGTCACATCCATACATGCTGCCACACTAGCACTCACTGTCAAGTACATTGCTCATATATATATTATGCACATCATATGAGCACATCTCAGTCATACCATGCTCATGCCCATTATATCCCATTTACCAACAAATAGTACCATGCACGGGAGGCTAGTAATCTAAGTGGACTCAGCCACTAGTTAATCATATGAATTCATATCAAGTGGACAATGCCACAACCAAGTGGAAAATCATACTCATCATCTTTCTAAAATTATTATAGATTTATATAACATTTTATTCTTTATAACTTATCATTTTCCTTTCCCTATTAATGCATGCTTAGTGAATTTCTGTATCTCCTAATCACGAATGTTGCTAGACTCTGGCGGTAATATCAATGCCACCTATGACATCTAGCCCTCATTGTAACATAGGGATGCCAAACTCACTATTCACATCAATATGGAGACTTAAATATATCCTTTAATTTTTAATGATACATATTATAGAGGCTCAATCTTATACAGTATATCATGCTTCATCATACATATCATACCTTTTCATATTGTAGTCAATTTTTACATTACCGAACCAATGCCATCACACTGCCACCCTGGCAGCTGTCACCCCAAGGGTGTCGATCATTTTCCAATTGGTCAAGGTTGGTGACACCCCTGCCAATCTATCCACTGGCTAATACATAAGTCTCATAATAAATAATCAATAGGCTATCCCGGCAGGTACCCAAACATCAATGCATATATAGAATAAACCTTAGAGGCTTTAACACCCCCCTCCATCAGGCCTCCATCACCCCACCATTGGAACTTCAGCTCCCTTCAGCTGGGGCTTATCCACCTTGAGGCACCATACAAAACATTACCAATCACACATATTCAAGTATATCCATATTAATCACACAGCCATTTCATGTAGACACCAGGTTAACACATCACTTCCATGCATCTTTCATGCTAATCACAAGCATCATGTTCATGCAGTATCATGCATTACCATCCGAGCATATGTTTTCACATGCTGTGCATACCACACCCCGTTCTAAGAAATACAATGACCATGTTATTCATGCATATCATATGTATTCAAACGATGTATAAACTAAACAACTAATAACAATGATAAAGACATATATAAATCATCATGCAATCAGGACAATAACAAAAGTACATATGAAACATCATACACTTAAAAGATTCGACACCTATACACATTTCTCACTTATACTCATAACATAACAATAACAATTCCCTTATTCAAAGCACACATTATCACAAAGATTCATCTAGTCTTAGTTTAACACAATAATTTCACAAAACATATACAGGGGGGAAAATATGCACTTGTACTTCTTGGTCAATTAATTCAATCAATTATCCATCTATGAAACTCCATAGTTCAGTCATTTCTCATATTCATTATCTATGCCACCCAAGCACTTTTACACTTATGCTGTTATCATCCACATCTCAAGGTATACCTTTCTCTGAACCAATCATTCTTCAACTTATATGGGCATGTCATTTTCTAACTTTTCCAATAACCATTGCCATCATGATTCTGCAGCCTGTCACATACACTATATCATACTCTATCTCTGATACCACCTGTAATGCCCCACCCTCCTAGGGCCGCTACTCCATTTTACATCGTAAATCCACATGATCATACTATGATTTTTTCACCTCCAGGGTGGGTTGCTTTGATATATATTTTTTTTGTTGACCTAATTTCTATAGAAAATTGGACAGAGTCTCCCTTGAAAATAGGGCTGTCCACCTAGGTACAACCATTCATC
>JAYJMB010044165.1:6258-26591 GCA_036873735.1 Pouteria campechiana
ATCTGAGATGAGGAGCAGTGGAATTGAGTTTGAGTTAAAACTGCAATTAATTGTCTGCCAAACTCGATTCTAGGTTGGTTTGAATTGAGGCTTTTTATGAAAAGTTTACATATATATGTTAGCTGGACTTGATTTTAAAACCTTATATTTTCGGTGATAATTAGTTTAGATAAGTATATTTTGAAATCCTAATTACTAGTTTAGAAATAAAGAAATTTGAAAGGAGAACATATGTTTACTTTCTTTGCATCAGCCTAACATCATTTCAACGATATTATTATCAAATTAATTCAAAACTAATGCATTACTCCATCTAAACATCCTCCAGCTGGAATCAATTTGGGTATGATATAATAAGCTTTCTTTTGCAAATAAATGAGTCTGTATTAACCAATCCATGTAATAGAAATGCACCCATGTAGATGAGTGGGTGAGTTCGCGTGAGACTTGGTATTAAATGGTCAGTCATTGTACAAGAGCCGTGCATGAATGATGATGGAGATGGTGTGTGGCACAGCCCAATCAGAGGAATATTTCACATGGCCAACCACGTGCCTTGTCCCTCACAGTCGGACACTAGCTAGGGAGGGTCATCTCACCTTTCCCAGTCTCACAAGCTCACTTTTAAGAAAGGCTGGCCAATTAAAAGGATACAAAAGGAATCACAAGAGAGCTAGGTAAACTCATGATGCGATGCATCACAAACCAATCCAGACCATTCAAGTTTATCAGTACATAACTGGCGATCGGATTGCAGTGCCGCATGCCAAATTGACGTTCGGTTGAAATAAGATCATTCATGGGTCTTAAATCCAATTCATGTGGAGCCTTTATTGATTCTTAAGAGGATGACATCGTTCAAGAAATATTACCAAAAAGGAAAAGTAAATGTAAATATCTTAAAGCGTTCTTAACTATCTTAATGATCCTATTTTTCAAAATTATTATTTATCTTTTATTTTACAAAAAATCCTATATATTTTATTTTTATCACTTTACAATTCATATCATTATTCTGTATACCGCCGACATCATATCCTTTTGATTTCTATTTTCCTTTTTCACACGACCAAACAGGAAAAATGAGTCTTACCATGCATGTCAAAAAATGGTAATTTTGGACACATCTGATCCGTCCAAATCTTGAATATGTGCGTGATAGTGGACTGTTCATCCTATAAAAATGAAACCAATAAAGCACCTGACAATTTAAAAAACAAAACTTTTATAGACGATCGATGGGTCCAAAATAATTAGTTTTTCAATACTGTGTGCGTCAAGGTGTATTTTGCACATATCTTGTACTGGTTTGAGTGTAAACAAGTTTCTGCAATATCCATACGGGTGTAAACGTCTGATAGGTCCATGTGTGAGTCACTCATCGTAAAGCAAGATTAGGACACACAAAAATAATAATAAATGATGAAGCAACGTATCTTTCATTCTTAAGGTTGGCAAGTCGCAAAGAACTTGTCCGATGTCTTTTACGTGTCAACCAATCATTAATGGGTATGATGCTTGCAATGCCGGATCAGGGAATGTGGATTCTTTTGTTTCTCTGTCTTTTTGGCTTGCATGATCCTAACTAATTACTTGGATAAGCCTTAGATGATGAAGACCACGATGGCAGGTGGAGCCCACTCTATAGTGATTGAATCTGTCTGTCTATGCTCACCATTCTCTTCCAATATCAGGAAAATCAAAACCCTGGAATTTGGATAAATAGATAAGATAATAATTGGATGTACTGACGTTTTAATTGTCCAAAGGGGGGCTGTTTTTGGTTTGAGTTAGAAGAAATTTAAAAGAGGGTGAAAAGTTTATAAAGGATGTAAAAAGCCTAACATTTTAATTTAGGCTTTTTTTGAAAAAAGATGGATATATGTATGATCAAGTAAATAGTTATGAGAAGTTAAATATATTTAAATGTTACAAGACTACAGAAGAAAAGAAAAGAAAAAAAAAATTATCCCTTTTTTACTATAAAAGGGATTTTATCCCTTTTTTTCTTTAACCTCTAAACAAACATACCACTGTCAATCATTATAGGCCCGTGCACTGGGCGTAGATATTTCTGACCAACTATTTAATTCTTATTATTATTTATGTTCTTTTCTTTCACGCTCCGTGGCTGTAGTTTAGTGGTGAGAATTCCACGTTGTGGCCGTGGAGACCTGGGCTCGAATCCCAGCAGCCACATCAAAGTTTTGTTCTGTTTTTAATCCCTGAATGTTGGTAATCCGACTCTCCTAGACTAGGTTGCTGAGAGGATGAAGACATGTTTTAAGCAATCTTGTGAAGATAAAGCCATCATAAGCCAACGATGGATTGGATGTTATGCAAATGCCTTGAAAGCCATCTAAAGCTGCGCGAACCTTCCAGAGAGATTGAACATTTGGCTGGCCATCATCCCATGTAAAAAACCAGGTGAACTTACGGAATTTTGTCATGGGCCTGTTTGTTGTAGGTTTCCTTTCGATTCGAGAGATGATGCATACGGAATTTTGTCATGGCCTGTTTGTTGTAGGTTTCCTTTCGATTCGAGAGATGATGCATACGAGAGCCGCACAAATATATCAACCAAGAAAAAAAGTGGGACAAATCCCTTTCGGTTCCTCTTATGTATTAATAAAAAGAAAAAGAAAGGAAAGAAAAAAAAAAAGGCATTTAAAAAAATTAAAATAAAATTAGATGCATCCTATGTTATGTGCATCTTGGTAACGGAAATGGTGATCACACCAGACAACAGCAACAACTGCATCAAAAGCAAGGAGCCCATCTTCTTTGCAAATGAAAACATACCACAATAAAACCAAAATTGCAACCAAGGCCTACTTCAAAGGGAAGAAAATATGACGAAAGACAAAAGAAAGAACCATATAATTCACAGCAACTACACATCTGACAATTACATTTTGTAATATCCTTTCCAGTTTTACAAAGATCAACAAAAGCAAGACAACTATATATATTTAATAATTGCAACAACAGATGTTAATGCAGAAATAACAATAAAAAATGATGAATTGATCACCATCCTATATAACTGGATAGAATCACTACATACATCAAAATCCATCTCAAACGTCCCCTAGAACTCTCTCTCTCTCTCTCTCTCTCTCTCTCTCTCTCTCTCTCTCTCTCTCTGCAGCCAGGCTTTTCCCTAGTCGCATGCTTCCCCCACCAGATCATGTAGAGTTAATAAAACTCCTAACACCATAAGCAATCTTCTGCTTACATTGTATATCAAAGAAGTTAGATCTGTCTTTGCTGCTGCTCTCCATATTCTACTCTGATTACTATTCCATCCTCGAGCTCTCGTTCAATCCATGCATCATCATCAATGACATCATCTATTGCCTCTACCTCCTTATCAAATGTATCCCTTTCCCATCTTTTTCTTTTCAATTTAGACCTAATCCTGTCCTTGTCCAAATCTGATAGGCCCTTGCTGACAGAAAGAATATCAATACCTGCACTGCAATTGGCTTTTATCCTGGCTTGACCCATGCCTTCATCAATTCTCTCAGAATCTTCAATTGTACTACGTGTGCTTTCACAATCACTTATCCGGCACTGTAGATCTCCGTCACCAATGACACAAATGTCGTTATTGGAACAATCTTGGGCACCAGGATCATGACAGACAACTGCACTAGCAGGATTAACCTGTCCTGGGCCTTTGTCGATAGGGTGATTTGAAGTGGTGGCCGCAACATCCAGAACACAGGACTCAGGGCTACAGGATGCTTCCTTTTCAGCTCCAGCTGATGCTTCCTTTTCAGCTCCAGCTGGGATCTGTGAAACCTTTCCGAGGGGAGGAGGTGCCATTGCTTTCTTGTTCTGTTCTAAGAAGTCCTGCATCTGCTTAATAACCTCTGCAAGAAACATGAGGCCAATGAGAAAAAAAGGAATAAGGCAATTGGTTTGGAATTATCATGCATCTTAGCCTGGAATTCATGCCAACTTGCGGTCGGCAGTATTCCATGTCATCAAAGTTAAATTACACTAGCATCGTGCACCTGGTTTTCTTCCAAACCATCGCGTGCATTTCTGAATACATGGTTGCAATGTCCACATTACCTCTTGGTACAGGCCACATTAAACCTATTTGGTCACATTGGTGACATGAAGTCAGCAGACTCAGGACGCAAACATATCACAAAAGATTATCCCAATATACATCAATAAAAGATTCTATAAGATTGACCTCAACTAAAATTTTGGTAAGGTTATTTTCCGTGAGTCACACCAAGATGTACTTATAGCATCTAATTGATAGACTTTAGAGCATTAAATGTTAAAAAAAAAAATCATCTATATCTAAGAATTAAAGAGGCCCTCAGGGTTTGGAACAATGATAAATTATACTTGACATATATAAAAACGACTCATGTGGATATTTAAAATTTCAAAATTCTTCAATATTTGCTAGAAAACACTTTATCTAGATAAGATACAAGTAATGGATAATTTAGATCTATGAATTATGTTTCACGGACATCATGAATATGTATACAAGTTTAATGGATCAAAAGAAAATCTTAATTTCTTCCCTTATTCTAGCCCATACAAGTTGTGGATTGAGATGATTTTTGAGTTTTAAGGAGAATGTGAGATAATTTCCCATTAGAAATGAAAATTTCAGATCTTCCGCATAGGAAATTTGATGTTCTACACTAATTTTGTTTAATTTTTTGGTCCTCTGGAAGTTAATTTAGTCAGTGAGCATCTCTTAAAGTTCTGCTACAACTCCATTGTTTTTGGCAATGTTTTGATAATGTCTCTAGCATCGACATCATTCCCTGGTATATTCAAATGTATCCCTGGTGCTATCAATATATTTGATATATCCCACAATATATCCCATGATCCCAATTTATGAAACACTGCTAACCACTAATAGCAAACTAGACCAGAACAAACTAGGAGTTCATGCAATCTACAGTGGGGAACTTCATATTAGCCATTTGAATAGAGCTCTATCCTGCAAATTCATACATATCGTGAAAATGATTCAAGCTGTTTGATCAAACTAATTTCTTCAAGAAGGTAGGTTTACCCCTAATTGGACCAAAAGGAATCAAGTTGAAGTCATAGGTGCATGGATGATGAAAATTTGCAGCAAAGAAGGGGCTTCATTTGTTAGCATGATTGGCAGGCTTATGTTATACTCCACTTCATACAAGGAACTATGAACAAGAAAGGCATTCTTTATCTCCTGAGATGAATGGTTCATGGAGCATGTTTTATAAGCTCAGGTTAGGAATTCCAAATTACTACATTAAGATTAACCTTTCATTTAATACAAAAACAATCAATAGGAAAGATTTTTGTGCACACTTCCAACATGGATATCCAAAAACCCATAAAGATATGTAGGATCTGGTTAAACACATTCCATAACGGGTCCTGAATCTCTTGCTACCAACTTTGTAATATGGAAGCCTATATGAGCAAACCAACTTTTAACATATACTGATCTTGACATCTTGTGGCAGAATTTGTAATTGATATTCAATGCCAGCCACACTAAAAACAAGGAAGACTTCTAACTTCCGGTGTTTTGCACATTTAGATAAGAAAAGAAGCAAATGATTGCTGTACACAATGAAATGGATGGAGATTGTGACAAACCTTCTAACTGTCTTGGTGTGACATCGAACTCATGCCACCAAACCATTCCCCTCTCTGATGGAAGCTTCACATGGCAACACTTGGCAGCAAGAAACAGGGAACCTGCTGCGATGTAATGTGGCTTGTATTGTAGGCATAATGTCGTACGAAGCCTACATGATGTATCTAGTCTTATCAGATTCTAATAATGAGCCTAAAACACTGATAAAATCATAATAAAGAACAAGGAAATGAAAAGACTTCTTTATTATATGTAAACCAGTAATATGCTGATAAAGATGTAACACGTACCAATCATTGAGAAAATTCCATGCCAATTTGCAAACGTCACTGGTAATCTTAAATTTCTTAAAAGCTGCAGCAAGTGGCTTGTAGGGAAGTTGAATATTGAAATCAAAACTAATTGTCGATAATACCAGCCTCTCAGCAGTTAAGATTAGATCTTTCTGTTTCTCAGAAACATCCTGCACACATGACAAACAGTGAACTGAGTACCACATAACTCATTGACACATGACAGGTTAAGAAATATTAAGTACTTTATTTTTTATTCTCTGGGCAGAAACTGGATCCCTTCTGTACATAGTCTCATATGCCACAACAACAACATCCATCAGCGAACGGGGTGTTTCTTCCACCTTGCTTGCCAAAAACATGCTAGCAGTTGCAACGGTCTGCCAAAAAGAGGCACAAAATTGGTTAAATCACAAGGAAAAACAAAGCTGCCTCACCATCACATCATCATCCTTGATTCCATCATAATTATAAAAGCCCCACCCCAATTGCTTAAAGTTAGATTAAGTTAGCTTCATAAAACCTATTTTGCCATTTGACTATATTTGCGCATATGCTTATCTAAGAAAGCATCTCAAACTTCAAAGTTGCATGCAAAGTCCAGCTAGCCAAATCATTGGTTTACTGTACTAGAAAATTTATACAATATGCAGTCCTCAATTCATGCAAGATTTTCCATAATCGATACCAATGAGCAGCACCATAGAGCCATGCTCAATAACTGACAGTCTAGTACCAATGATTAGGCAGTGGGTTGTGCTGGCCTGTAAATCAATCAAAATGAACTGCTTCTGGTATGCATTAGAGCCAGACAAATGGACAACAGGGTGAGCACAAGCCAGAAAACTAAAACTGAAAATAAATTGGAACAAGAAGCAAAATTTGAGACCA
Organism: Pouteria campechiana; assembly: GCA_036873735.1. NCBI lineage: Eukaryota > Viridiplantae > Streptophyta > Magnoliopsida > Ericales > Sapotaceae > Pouteria > Pouteria campechiana. The sequence continues at coordinate 13,081 of JAYJMB010044165.1, forward strand.
CGTTAAAGCAATTCATGTGTTCTCTAAATTCACAACCTTAAAAGAAAACATCACATGAAGTAACGAGTTGCCTTCTTCAGTAAATAAAATGATATTCGAAATGGATGAGGAGCTTATGGGCGTACACTCATAGCCCTCACAACTAATCCACCACAAAAGGGCCCAGCTCCAGGTTGTTCAGCAATGGTGGTGTTGAGTTCCTCAACCCCATTTGCAAATTAAACGGTATCCCTTTCCATCATATAGAATGTTAAATTACCTGCCATTCATTTTTGGCATGAGATTGGCGAAGGTAGAAGCGATGGCAAATCATCACTGCTACAGCTATTGTTACCTGGGGCCTGCAATACAAGATCACATATTGGTTTTCTTTTGGACATTAGATTGGACGAAAGTCATACTTCAAAACAGTAAAACAATAGAAATTAATACAGGTAAGTTTTATGAATTAATAGAGAAAGGGTTTTATGGTAGAGAACCAAAACCTAATGAACTTACATGATACAGTCAAACAATGCATTGGGAAAATCAGCAAAATTCCAAAATTATAGGAGTTTTTCACAATTTTAGTTGATAAAATTGGACTGAGACTGTGAAACATGGGAAGGCAGTGATTATCAGTATGTAATTTAAGCAAGAAGAAGAAGAAGGAGTAGAAGGAGGAGGAGGAGGAGGAGGAGGAGATCAACAGGACAACTTCTAACCATCTCAAAATTTTGATAGTGTCAAAGAATTGCACAAGAAATTTATATGTTGTCCTGTAGAAACAGACTTATGTGAGCTTATCATCAATGGTAGTTGGAAGCTTGAAGAAAAGTTTGGCAGTAACTTCACAAGAGACTTACAAAAATAAAAATGAAAAAAATAAACTCAGAATCACTGAAAAGTTCCTTAGTTTGCATATTATGCCAAAACACTACTAATCAGGAAACAACATACAGTTTCAGCTTCTTTCCCACGTCCTGAAGGAATGAACAGTATAAATTCCGAAGTTGTGTTTCTTTCTTCAAATCGATGCCATCCTTTCTCGATGGGGACTGATCTTCAATTAACTTTCTACAAAGATACCAGCTAGATCCAAGACAATTTGACTCTTCTCTGATGGCAGGGGTTGCCAGCTGTCCTGTCATTGTCATCTTCTGCTTTCGAAATAAGTGGAAAATATAGAACTTGATTCAGATATCCATCTGCATAAAATGCACACTTCCTTATTGATGGTATAGATACAACAACCAGCTTCCTGAAAAAGAAACATAGAAGAAACTTGTCACTGGAACTTGTAGCAACTCAATGTTCCCAAGTAAATCCATGATAATCACAAATTTTCAAATGACAGTTCAGTAGTGAAAATGATAAAAACAAGTGGGACAGACTCAATGTCACGGAATAGAATAAATTTGTTTGCAACATTACAAAGTGCTTCCCTTGCAACGTGAATTACAAGAAGAAAATATGAAAAAGGGTCAAGTTAAAATAAAGGTAAACTTTTGTACCTTATTATAATTGCTTTGGGCTGTGAAACTTCTTGGCACGAATTGCCCATCGTAATTTTGGTGTAGTTTCTTGCACAATCACACTATTATCCAGATTTTCCCAGAAAATTGAACCATAGAGGAGTTTTAAAGACTGATGAAATTTTCATAGTTTCTAAAAAAATTCAGAGGTGTTTCCTCTTTGATATGATTGCTGAAAAAAACAAAAGAAGAAAAATGACCAGAAAAATGACAGGTTATGAAAAGCAAGCCCCACATTGATTAGTTTGCAATCCCCTTTCAGCATAAACTTGTACGTAAAGAGTGGCTGCTGGGATTTGATCCCAGGTCTCTGCAGTTGCAATGCAGAATTTTTACCATTAAACTACAGCCACTAGAAATATTCAATATTTGGCACATAATTATCAAGTTGCTTTGTGATCAAGGAAGTGTAATAAGGCATAAATTCCATCCTTTCAGGGAAACAAAGGCAGAAATAAAATAATCAGAGTTTTGATTTTAAGTGACAGCGCATGCACAAGTTTACGTACAACCTTCAGATCTCAAAACAATGCATGCATCTTATCAACATCATGTCAAGCCAACAGACATCTGTTGACATGCTTCCATCTCAGGCTCTGTAATTTGTGCATGGAACAGATGCAATATCAAAAATGGACATGAAATTTCAGAATGGGAAACTTGAAAATATTTCAGAGATCACTCTATCTGTGCCATATGCATGTAGTGTAGTTTCATTAACAGGTCAATGCTAACTTGTTAAGTGATAAATAGTATAGTTATGTCAGTTAATAGTTTCACAAGTGAATGAACATAAAACATGCATGTAGCACAAAACATAAGATAGCCAAAGAGATGTTGAGATTAACTAGTAAGACAGCTAATTTAAGTGGGGTTCACGGTATGATAGTCTATTGATACTTATAGATGCAATCAACATCGATGCTATGAGAACTGGGCCAGTAATTAAACCGACTGTTTGTTCAGTCTGGTTTAAAATTTTAAATCAGTTCAACTGTTGATTCCAACCAAATTTAAACAGTCAATTCGAATTTAAAGATTAATTTGATCTTAGTTCTCAATTGTTAATATGATGACTTTTAAATAGAGAATGGTCCAAATTCAACTTAAAATAATTAGTGAACCCTGTACACAGATGCATAAACAAAACACAAGCTACATCACACAAGCTACATCATAGGCTACAAAAATTTACTTTCCTTGGATTTTTCTTCTAAATATGTCATTTCTTCCTTGGTTTGTATTCTTCCCAGAGACTAAGCAAGCTGTGGAACTCATCTCCCATACACCTCCAGTATGCCCCTTTCTAATTCTGCGCCATCTGTTTCATCTATATTGATGCTAAAATTTTCCTTTCCAAGTCACACGTGGCTTTCAAAATTTTCCATCCACTTCCAACAAATCCCTTCTTCTCTCTCTTAAACCAGCAAACTGGCTGAACCAGTTCAATGGCCCCAACTAAAGGTTCAAGCAACCAGAAACAGTTTTTTATTCCAACCATAAACCAGATTAGACTGAACCGGCTAGGAGACTGGATCCCAATCAAAACAGTTGAGCTGGCCTGTTTAGTCTGGTTCTTACATCACTGAGCAACATTTTAGAGTAAATCTAAGGCCCTGTGACACCCCGGCCTTTACTAAAGTGAGGCCTACCCATGTTATAGGAGTTAATTTGATTCTCTGGCTGTGGATGACACCAGAGAAGCTAGAAATTAAATACATAACATATCTGGTTGGGTAATTAATAGATCTTGATATGATTATTCAACACCTCAAGATCAAACTTGTGAACAATATTAGCTTTAATTTATAGAGATCTGGTTTCTTTAATGGAATCAAATAACTACTGCAAATCTACTCATTGGGTGCTTTTCACCTCAACAGTCCACTAAATTCAATGAATCAAACAGTTATATAATTGCAAGTGCATGTGACATTTAAATTGGCTTTAACAATTTTGGCTCCAGAGTAATTTAACTATTTGCCATATGCATAGTTTCTTATCACCAATATCCTCTATGGCATTCTGCAGGGGGTGCCTTAATTTTTCTCTTTTAAAAGACTCATTCCCATGCAATTTTCAAGAATGATGGCTCCCATGCAACTAGATGGGATGTGTGTTTATTTAAAAAGAATATCTAAGTAACTGGGGTGATTGCAAAAATATCAACTCCGTGACTCCATCCAATGCTACATTTCCTACAAAACACTGAATTCAAAATACATATGGCTCTCAACAAATGAAAACTTATAAAGTGCATAATAACCATTAAACCTTTAAAGGCGCACCTGGGCACATGCCTATGCTCAAGATGTGCTCAAGCACACTTCTTGCGCCTTGATAAAGGGCAGGTGAGGCTCCTTCATTAAGGCATGCAACTCATGTGCCTTTTCCCAAGGCACCAAGTGTGCCTTGAGCACTTGATTGAACTTGAACAAAAATATATTATAAACAAAAAGGTTTCAACATTTGAATAGGAGTTCTGGCCTGTCCAATTTCCCCTTTCTTTCTCAATTCAACCAAAGTTGATGCCCTCCATCCTATCCATCATTTTTTTAGTCACAACTACTATGTGGTTAATTACAATCACCAAACATTTACTTTTTTTCAAAATTTGTTGTTGTTGCCCTTTGAGTTTTAGACTCTTTTTAGTGATCTCGATCCATTGAATTTAAATATTGAATGTTGGACTAATGAAATTTGAGGTAGTCTTTTCATCTTAATGATCATGATTTAATATTATATTCAATATTTGAATAATATTATCATTTTATTCTTATAAAATATAGACATTATTAAATTTATTTAATTATACATAATGTGCGCCTTTCATCACTAAGGTGTACACCTCGCTCGTGCGTCTTGCACGTAAGCTGTAGAAGCCCTTTGCATCTTAGCGAACCTTACGCTTTAAACAACTATGAACCTTTCCATCAAGGTTCGAGGCCATAGGATACAGTTTTAAATTTTATCCATGATTTTAGAGTGTGATCCACTTAAGTAGTTAATCAGCCTCATGTTAGGATTCAATGATAACATGAGAGGATTCACACATATTATAGACAGAATGGATTCACTTTAATTGCAATAGTCATATGATGAAGCCTTTGAGAAAAAATTTTCCACTCTAATAGGAGTATTTTAGAATATGGAAGTACCAAAATAATACAATCAAATCTATTTATATCACAAGGCGTGGGATTGAAGATAGAAATTAAAATGTTACATGGATTTCATTTATACTTCCTGTGGACCACAAGCATTTAACCGAGCAGTGTGTTCTGGGTATAACACATTTAAAACTAGACAGAAACAGCTGAAATGGAAACCATCCTCCAAGGACATTCATTGGATGATTCAAAAAAAGAAAAAAGGGTCTTGTTGTAATAAATAGGTGTCCACAAATGGTAAGTTACGCTACAATTTGGATCTAATTTAAATAATACGAGAGTTGTGTATCTATCCAGATGCCTGTTAACTGAGCATCATGCCAACCTGGACTGTAAAATTGCTCTTCTTTTTATTGTCTGGCTATCCATGGGGTCCATGCACAAAGTGGTCCGATAATCTGAACCAGTCATGTTGTGAAAGTACACATTGGGTAGCCCAATGCATTTCTTTTTATCAATGCCAATGAGGAAGGCAATATGATTAATGACATTTGCCCAACCGACATGCCATTTAGCAAATACTAGCTATCCACCTGCCCATCAGGTTCAATATTGTTGGATTCAATTTTTCAGGAACCCCACCAACATGCTACTTGTGTGTTGTAGCATGTAGGAAATGTCCAGCTGATTTCCACGACAACATCAAATGTGTAGTACCTCTGTAATGAGTGCAAAGAGACTGTATCTTAAAACAGGCATGCATCTGGAAGTAGGAAAATTAACATTATATGGGAACCAGTCATTCCATGAGTCTTCGGACATGCCAATAATGTAGCAAAAGCACAAAGGAGATGTCTAGGGAATGCAGAATGTAATATAAACTCAGGCAGGATATATGATCTGTCGTGCATTAAAACAAGCATATTTTTGGAAGTGTGAAGTAGAGGGTATATAGGAGGCAATTTTGAGATTATAGAAGGTATTAGCATCTTGAAGAAGTCCCATAACTGCATGCTATACACTCTTGATAATAGTAAATCAATAGTTAATGAAAAAGACTACAAGTAGTTTATATTCTTTACTTCCTACATTTACATCATATCATTTAACTTTTTATCAACATTGCTTTGTAGTATGTTCAACCAGGACCACGACGAATACAACACTGGGACCTCATCCCAGGTCTTGCTTCTATTAGGGAGGCATAAACTAATGAGCTCTCCTAATAACCTGGATGAAGGGAACTATTAGCGTTAGTTAACAGATAATTAAAAGGAGGCATAAAATTCTCTCAGATCATGCAATTGCATTGAAGTTGCATCAACCACAAGAAAGCAATAACCAAAATGAAAAGTAACTGCTGGAAAACAAGGCTGGCACATGTCAAATGCACATTGATGATGCAACAAATTTTTAAAGAGTTTCCTTATCTCATGGCCCATGAAGATTCCAAAATCTATTCAAAAAGAAAGAAAAATCCAGCAGAAAAGAGATACTCAAGCACACACAATAATCGATGCCTAGTACGGCAAAATATGCTATGACCGGTAGTGAGTTGAGTTGTACTAAATATCACGAATGAAGGCATCGCTAGGCATGACAGTAACACCTGCTGCATGCATCCTTGGTTGTGCTGGTTAGAGTCAGGAAACAACCTCTATAGGAAATGGGAGTAAGGCTGCATAGCCTTCCCCAGATCCTGCATAGGATGAAGCCGTATGCACCATATACACCCTTTTCTAAATGGTTTTCAATTGTTAATGACACCAATTTGTTGAAAACTTGAACAAAATTTGGCACAGGCATATTCACTCTAAAAGATGTCTTGTTGTCCCAACTAAAACAGTTTTTACTTCTATAGCAAGTTGTAGCACAATTTAAGAAGCTACTCACACAACAATAGTTCTGAAACACAGTTCAAAACCTTTCAGAGGAAGAAATGATCTATAATTTGCATGAAACAAAGTAACCATGTGATTCCAAAAAGATCTAAAAATACTTGAATTTTGCCATAAACTGATAGAAATAGAAACAACTTCAACTAATGAACAAGATACTTATTTTTTATAATTGAAATATAATATGTTCTCAAAGGTTTGAAATAAACTAATAAAAATTAGCTGATATTTTCAACTCGAATCATGAGTAACATTGAATTAAATGGGTGCAGCTACTTTAAACACCAGACAAACAATGCAGGTGTTGGATCTTACTACTTAGTTTACATTTTAGAGGTATATTTATGCACTCATGTGCGTGCGCATATGTGTGATCCAAAAAATGGAGACATTATTTACAATATGATTAATGAGGTTCGATTTGCAGATGTAAATTATTAACATCTAATTGACAAGATAAAAGATGCTGTACTATCACATTACAAAGCTTAAAGTACAAGTAGAATAATACTAATAACAATAAACAATGGAAGCCTCAAGTGCATGTGAGCATTCATCTATCATTAGTATTTATTGACCAAATCATAGAAAGTGAACTTGCACTCTAATCAGTTTCCACCATGCATAGCCAAGGTTATGAGCTCTGCCATCACACAACAAAATCACGGAATATAACTGAGACTAAGTGAACCTTAACCTAGATGGCAACAGAACAACTTTTCGCACTGGAAAAAGGACAGAATAAATTAAATGGTTGAATGATCAGGATCAGCTGTTCAATTTTGCCCATGGTCTAGCATCAGCAGAAGCTAGGGGCGGATAGGGTGAATGCTTCAGATCATCCTGCATGCGCATGTGCGTGCAGGAACAAAAAGATACAAGCTAACCTCTAGCAGACCACATTGCTATTAATTCAAGCTTCCGACCAGGATTACCAGGAAGACGGAAAAATACCCAGAAAATTTATCAAACTACCATGCAACTACGAGACTAACTGAAAATTCCACATGCAATTTCGATCTTTCGCAGCAACACGAAGAAGAGAGAGAAAAACTCGAAAATCGACCGAAATTCCAACACTGAAGCAATGAACAAGCTGATCGTGTGAATTTAGACATCCAAGCTCAAAATTCAACGAAAGAAATTGAAAATTTGATGAGAGAAACACATGCGAAAAGAGATACCTGCGAATTCCACCGGATTGACAGCAGGATCAATTGACGAACAGAAGCTAGAAGAAACAAAAAACCCTAGAAAACGAACTCGCGGTGGAAAAAACCCTAGTTTCCGGTTTTGTCCGCGAAGGCACCGATAGCCGTTGGAAAGGAAATGTTCGTTTCCGGCAGATTTCCTTTCCAAGCTCGGATTTATGACTCGCTATGTGACGTCATAATTACCTATTTATCTATTTCTGTATAAAAAATGTAGCAACTCAGGCAGCGTTAAGCACTTGATGCGCAGGCCCCACAAAAAAAAAATTGCATCAGCGTCAAGCGGAGCATATCTCAAAACCGTGGTAAATTCTTTGTTTGTTTAGATCGGAGAAAGAGCATAGTCTTGCTTGTTGACCCTGCGATGAATTTTTTTCCGAATTACGATTGCAAAGAAAAAGTGGCGGTAAACAGGGAAAAAGAGACTTTGCTTGGCAATCGAGGAAAGATGACAAAAAGCTTTTAAAAAAAGGTAAAATGGAAAAGCTAAACCAATGACTATTAGCAATAAAGAAAAAACAAAAAAACAAAATTAATGATTAATAATATGAATAATAAAAAATAGAATTGTTGAGAATGGCAGATATCACATTAATTTAATAATACGGAGAAATAATTTGGTACCAAACGAAGTAGAATAATGAATAGGGCTATCGTTAGTAAATCCAAACATTTAATCAATACACAATAAATTTGCATTATTTTTTAACTTTTTAAATTATTATTTTTATCTTTTTTATAAAAAAAATTATGGGTAGTTAAAAAAAAAAAAAAATTACATGCGGAGCAGAGTAGCTGAGTGCACCAACATCGTATCGTTTTGAGCGCAGGTCTTATTGAGGGCCACTAGTCAGCTGGATCTGGTGCCTGACCGTGTCAGCCAACAACTTTCTTATTCCTGAATGCCAAGTGTCCGGCGGCCAGAGTATGGAATGGACGGTTTGGATAGATTTGCGTGGTCGATGAGATGTCCCCAATCTATTAAGACTGCGATTGGGTAAATGGCTGGGCCGGAAGCTTGAGAAACGCGTGGCGAAAAGGACTGCGCTGCGACCGCGTGTTTCTCACCCTTCCTGCCTTGCTGCAGTGCTCCCTCCTTGGCTTAGCAAGGAAGGTTCCGTGAGTCGACAGCACAGCGCGGGATTGGAGACGCGTGAGCTTTTCCTTATCAGGCGCAACCAAACCCCCCAGAGGAAACTGAGGTCCACCTGTTTTATAGCCTTTTGCTTTCCTTTACAAATATCATTTTTATAAAATAACAGTGATATTGACCAATTATTTTTACTACGTAACCTAAAGAAATCAGTAATATTTATTATTTTTTTAAGGCTAGACTTTTATTGGGGCATAGTTGATAATCAGTTTAAGTAGGTAAATAAGCTAGAAAAATGGTTTGATACAGTTGAAATAAATGACTTGAAATTGTTACGTTAAATTAAAATTAAAATCTTAAAATAATAGACAAGAAATGGAATTATCCTAATATGTCTTAGACTAAACATCAAAGCTTTTTTTAAGGCAATGAAATTAAATTATTTAAAAATTAATTTTAACACATTAATTTAACAATTGAGCATAAAAATTTTAAAAAATAAAAAATTAAACTTATTAAAAATTAGTTAAAGTATTTATAACCCTATTGGACTTTTATTTAAAAATTTATTTTATTTTTATTTAATTAATAACTATTGATATTATTTGTACCTGTTTAATTAAAAAGGTAGGAATTTTACATGATAAAAGATAAAAGATTGATAACATAAAAATTAATATTAGGTATTTAGAAAATTATACATTATTTACAGTGTTTACCTAAGGAAATAAAATTTTAATAAGTTAAGAAGCTTAGTAGTTATTACTTATCCATAAAAATACTATTATGCTCTATTATAAGATTTTTTTTTCAAATCAACTTATTTTAAGTAAATAAGTTGTAAGCCCTAAAAAAATCCATCATCACTAGAAAAATTAACATTTTTTAACTTACATAGTCAAAATATATGTATAAAATTAGTATTATCATATAAATATGATATGCATAAGAAGGGAGACAAAAATAAAGGGTCACGATTTGACAATAAAAGAAGTGGATGCCACGTGTCGAAATCACATCGATAAAGGTGTTGTGATTTGGGAATGTAATTTGGGCATTTTTGTCTCGCAAGGAATAGAAACATGCGTTTCGAATCTCCGTCTGAAAGCGACCTGCGTCAGCAGCTGTTGGCAGGCGCATTTTCGGCACGTTTTCCTTGTCAGGAAGAAGGTTTATCGTACATCGCAATGGACGGCTGGGTAGCTGCATTTCCATTAATTTCAACAGCACTTGTGACATTTCTTTTCGATCTGAACCGTCTAAATGGTTTAAAAATTACCAGATTACGTACGGTAGTTTTTTTTAAGGATTACGGTAAGGCTGATAATATTGTCTCCTTCGCATAGTCTGTTACATTTCCGCAAACGAAAAGCTAGAACGGTGGTTTTTATATAATTATATTTTAATTTTATGTATTGATTTTTTAATTAAAATTTTACATTAAAATTTTTAAACAGATAGCGTTATCATCCAGAGAAAATTAAGTAAACAGAAGTTAAATATTTCTTTTTTGAGACAAAAATGCTCATGCAGCTGCTGGGCTGCTCTTAGTTAAAATTCGCATTTTACCGGGCAATAGTCTTATAAAATATTTATAGAAAATAAAGATCGCTGGATCCGACGTAGATCTAGAACATCAATGGCATAAGAAACTAAAGCAGATAGTTAGCGCTCAAAAGTCTTTTTAATCTATCATAGATAGATATGGGTGGTATCATCCCCTCTCAGTTAACCACCAACGCGCCGACAATGGCTGGCTGGCGGTGGAAACCAAGCAGCAGTTGGCATCTTCAATTAGAATCATCCAAAATATTTGCTCGAAACGGGCTGAGTTCATCTGTCATATTTAATAACGAAGATTTAGTCATTAATGCAGTAGGAATAGGACGCTAATTCCAGCTGGAAAGTTAACTTAAAAATTATTTGTTTATTTCAGGCATTTCCAATGTTAATTTCAAAGATACATTGTTAATTTTGTGACTTACATAAGTCATGTATGAAGATGATCTTTAGGTTCTAAAATAAATGCATCATATTAAATATCATGGTCAGCTAAGGTGCTCTTCACAGAATCTCAACCCAGTTTGTAAGAAGAGAGTTTTCTAGAGAGTTCTTCAAAGAGTTTCTATTATACCCATATAATCTCTCCTTTCCTTTTTTATTACCTAAATAACAGGAAATGCTGCAGAATCACCTGATCCTCAAGATCAAATCGCCATTCAATCAGAGGCCGGAAAGTCGGAAAATTCAGCAGATTTGAGAATCGCAGAACCTGGAGATGGGAAAGAAAATGACATGGATGCCGCCGCTGAAATTGTTGAGCTTGACAACTGACGTTGTAGAGCGGCTGGTAGGGTACATACAGGCGAGCAAATACAGCTAGCAATCCAGCTTTCATTTTTTTTTTAATTAAGTTGAAAGATAAAATCTTACTTCCATTGAAGCAAGTTTAAAGCCTGTCTGTGCATCTCAGCATCTCCCGCTGCTACCACATTGAAGCCTGAATAGGGAAATTTGATGCATGTAAATATCCAAGAAACCAACATAGAAACCTTTCCGATTCCGGAAGCAAAACTGTAAAGCCTAACTGCATATAAATCCAAAATCCTTTCTGGAATTTGATTAGTAGGGACCAGCCACAGAGAAGCATCTGATTTGCAGGGCTTTTTGCAAAATGACAGGGCATATCATAAAAAGGAGACGATGCTGTCAGTCCCAGTGGAAATCCAAAAGAATTTGCTGCTTCTCTTATATAAATATGGGACCACAGCTGGTGACATGATATAATCTCCTTTTATTTTAGTGCCAACAATTGAAACTATACAAGGCATTTTTGAAGGCCAAGAGAACTGGTCCAGTATTCTAAAAGAACTGTAGTTTTCACCCATTCCTTTTTAAGTAGGTTAAACTAGATCTTGATTCAATTTGAGAACCATAGTTCTGACAACTTGCAGATCTCTCCGCAAGTTGACTTCTTACTTTAGTTACCTGTTGCACGTGAATCTGAAGAAGCCTCCCAGAAAAGCTCATTCCCTTTCCAGTCGGTTATCAATCCTCCAGAACCTTCTATCACCGGTATCAGAGAAAGGAAATCATAAGGCTGAAAAAACACAATAAAAAAAATGAGATAAAGAAAAACGAAATGCTAGTTGGAAAGATCGGCTAATGATTGGAGCATTTAGTCTCCACAATGGTTCAACCAGACCACTGCTTATCAATATTAACCTGTTCAACCCAGTGGATGACAAAGTCTGGCTTAATCATCTCATGATTCCAATTACAGCTATGGATAACAGATGTGGCCCATCTGAAACTATCCATTAGCTGACTAGTGAGATGGAAGTGAACCATCCTTAGCAAGATATGAGAGGCAAAATTACCCCAGAGGAATTTGTCTTCCTCTAGAGAATCAGCTCAACTTGGGCTACTCAGAAAATAATTGCTCAAATCAAATTGTCCCCAAACACTCTTTGAACTTAAGAAAAGCTTCTATTCTCTATGAGAAGCTGCTTAAAATAATCTTTGGTGGTGTCACCCTAAAAACTTCTGATTTTGATCTTTTTGGACTTCAGGGCATCTGCTTGAATTGAAAATATGTCATATTATAAATTAAAATGGCAAGACAAATATTTTGAACCTGACCCAATTACTTAGGATAAACTTCAGATGATTGATGATGGTGATGCTAATTGTGAGACTGATGATAATGGCAGTGACAGTAATTATAATGACAATTATAACGATGAATTCTTTAATAAAAAGATCATTCACGATGGAATCAGTGCAACATATAGAAAGGTTAGGAAATGCATAGCATATTGTGTCAATTCAAATGGAAAGCCACATTGCATCACAGATAAGCTAAGCACAGTAAAGCCCTTCAAAATAGAGTGGTTTTCAAAAGAGGGAACACTTGGAGCAGTAAATCTAGCCAAGTGCCAAGTCACATTAAAATGAATGATTTATATGTTAGCAACACACATTTCCTTTTGTGTAAAAGATATCCAGATAAGATATAAATCTCACCTTAAGCCCAGATTCGACAACTAGATCCACATAACCAGAAGCCAAGAGGGCATAGGCATAGCAATCACAGCCATATAGGGGTACTTTGACCTTGCATAATAGCATATGAAAATTATCACAGTAAGCGTCTGCTGCAATTTAATACATGATCTATCATGCAAAATACTGCCAGACAGTGAACCAAATTCTCAGTAAAAAAAATTATAAAATAAAATAAAATAACTCTAGAAGCATCTAAGTTAGCACATAGAATTAAATAGAAAAGAATATACAGCTAAGGTGCACTAGAGGCATACAAATAGCTTTTCTTTTTTGCTGGTTTGAGCATTGTGCGTGTGCATCATGAAAAATTACAGGCATACAAATAGCCTTTTTTTTTTCTGGTTTGTGGATGCTAGTGTCATGAAAAGGTTACATATACTATTAAATAAGCTAGATCCTTATCTGTGTTCTAGGTAGCATTGAAATGTTGGGTAGAAACATAACATGTATAATCAAGTCTACTTGGTCAAATGGGCACCAACCTTATCTCTGACACGAGCAAATGCCTCCATAGCATCTCCACTGAAGAGATGGGGGCTTGTAGTATACCTGAAATGGCATATAACACATGCATGTAACAGAGAATTCAAAGATTAGAGAGAGAGAGAGAGAGAGAG
>JAYJMB010044176.1:0-31355 GCA_036873735.1 Pouteria campechiana
TGCATGCTTTTCGACATTCCTTCCTTCATTGAGATTTTGTAACATTCTTGGGCGATCTTTCTGTTGCCTCTGGCTATACTAACCCCTTTTCCGACTGGAAATTTAACTGCAAGGTAGAAAGTGGGCATGACAGCTTTCATTTTATTGAGGCCTGGACGTCCCAAAATTGAATTGTATGGTGATGGGATGTCGACTATTAGAAAATCCAGGTGGGTTGTTACCTTTTCTGTGTCATCTCCCATCGTAAATAGGAGGTTGATGATTCCTTTTGGAAAGACACCTTCTCCTGTGAAGCCAGTTAACCGCCCTACATAAGGTTGTAGCTCTTTCTTTGAGATCTTCATTTTTTCATTGAAATGGTGGAAGAGGATGTTTGCCAAGAAACTGCTGTCAACCATGATTCTTTTCACTTGGTAGTTCCGGATGACGGCTGATATAACCACCGTATTATTTTGGGGGTCTGCTCCATTCGGATTATCTTCTTGTGAGAAGATGATCAGGAAGTATTCTTCTTCTTTTTTCTTTCTTTTGGGGCTACGTTTCACCATGTTTACTAGAGTAGGGGGATGGTTTATTGGGCCACCTGATATCACATTGATGATTCTGGCCATGGGTTAATTATCTTCTGTTGCAAGGTCCTTTTCTCTCTCTTCTCGCCCCTACCCTTTTGATGTTTATTCTCCACTTTTCTGGGATCATCAGCCACATATTGTAGTAACTTCCCTCTTTTGATGAGCTTCTCAATTTCTTTTTTTAAGATGCGACATTCATTTGTGTCGTGGCCAATGTCTTTCTGGAATAGGCAGTATTTGCTTCAATCTAGATGACTTCTTCTTTTGATCTTTGGTGGAGAGGAGACCTGGTATCCCTGTCTCTGGATTTCGTGGAGGATGTGGGTGGCGGAGCAGTTAAGAGTATGCCTGGGAGTATCTCTGTTTATTGCTGTTGGTTTACTTTTTCCAGATCCGTGAGCAGAAGATATTTGCCCGGATCCATGGTGACATCGGCAGTGGCTTCCTTCCCACCATGAAGGTGGGGATCGCGACCAGCTCTATCATCTTTTAAGATCCTCTTCTCTGGTGCTTTCATCTGTGTCTATGTGTCGATTCAACATTTCCAAGAGCTTCAAGTAGTCTCTCGGGGGCCATAGATGTAGCTGGTATCTGACCTTTGGGTCTGCAATTCCACTTTGGAGTGCTGCTGCCGCAATGTTGTGGTCTAGCTTTTCCACATCTAATGTATACCAATTGAATCTACTCACATATTCACAGAGAGTCTCGTTCTCCCTTTGCTTTACTATCATCAATGATTTCACTATTCTTTTTTGCCTCCGTTGAGCTATAAAGCATTTCTGGAAGTGCTCTTCTAGATCGCTGAAGGATTTGATGGATTCTAGTGTCAAATTTTGATACTAGGAAAGGGCTGCTCCTTTGAGTATTAGCGGGAATGTGCAGCATTTAATAGCGTTGGAGATCCCTATGAGGGTCATTTGACCATCGTATCTGGTGAGGTGATCGTCGAGGTCCATGGTGCCGTCAAAACCTTCTAGGGATGGCATTCTAAATCCTTTGGGGATAGGCTTCTCCAGGATTTGTGGGCAGAAAGGGGAACGTTTTGCCAATGCTTGCTTCTCTGGCCATCCTTGGATGTTCCATCCTTCCAGTTTAGTGACATTAACTTCTGGGATTTTTCTTATCATGGGGTGCAAAGATGCTTCTCTTTCATGGCCATAGTCGACTTGCCTCTGAATCGGCTCCAAGATGGTATAGATGGTATTTATGGGTTGTTGGCTGGGATGCCCATAACCGGTGTGTTTTCCACATTTACTGGATGTGGTGCTTGCACATCAGGCAGCAATGCTCCTAACGCAGGGTCGGTGATGTAGACACCAGCTTCGTAAGGGTCTCTAGGTCCGTTTATCGGACCTTTCTGATGTTGGGGATGAGGCGGTGGTAGAAGAGCTTCCGCGGCAGGGGTTTCGCTTAAATTGTTCCCTTGTTGCCGTATAAATTGCTACATCATCTCCCGCATCATCTGTTGCATCGCCTGTTGGTTTATCGGGCTGGGTTGAGTCGATAGGTATTTAGGCTGTGGCGCTGTGTTATTCTAGTTTGACATGGACTGCATGTTGTTGATGACTGCAGGGAGAGAGGGAGCGTTGTTTGTGTTTATAATGTCATCTGACATCTTTTTTGAACTTTTTAAAATGGTTCCCACAGACGGCGCCAATGTTTGGGAGGTTCCCAAATGGAATGCTGATGTATCTTTTGAGATCTTCCCTCCTTAATTCCTGCGAGACTAGAACACTAATCAGAGGACGCCAGGGGTGTTCTCGGCGTGAACACTCCGACGCTTAAGTTAGTATAAGGGACTTTTCGAGGGAGCATGGAATAAGAATGAGTGATCTGTCCTAGGGATGCATACTTGGTTTGTATTTATAGATGAGCAGGGCGCGTGGTTGGGAGTCTTACAGATCTGTATGCAGGTCGAACCAAGAAGTTTATTTAGGAGAGGGATCCCTGGAGATGCATATCCAAGAACTTTGGATTTTGCAGGATTCGAAGAGATCCCAAAAAGGTAGTAGTCTGACGTGGCAGGTTTGCCAGCTCGATAACTAATATATGTTAGAGTTCACTAATAGGATTATAAAGAGGAGGAGGAGCCATATATGCCTTCGATAACTTCATGATTGTAGGAGACAAGCTTTACTATATGCTCCGTGATTGAGTGGATGAAGGTCAGTTGATGTTGAAAAAAGTAAAGCTTTTTCATTGGCAAGCATATTCTTCGAAAATGCCAAAAGTACTTTTGGCACCTTAAGGGACACACGTTGAGAAACGAGGAGATAATGCCTAACCATTGTCCAATGATTGGATGGGAATCTGAAGAGGATCCTATGCTTGTTTGAGTTCGCACAAGATTCGATACTAAACTTAGTGAATCTAAGCATATCTTCATTGTCTTTAGTATAGTCTTTTGTGGAGGCTGTAGACTTTGCTGGAGAGTCTTGTACATTTGAATTAGCTGGACAGAGCTTAGTTTGAATCTGAGCAAGGACCTTTATTATGTCTTTTGGAGATTGTAGCCAAGTGAGGCAATTTTGAATAACTATCTTTTGAGAAGCTAAGTGCATTTTTTTCTTTAGCTGCTTCAACATAAAACTATCATTTTTCTGAGGGAACATCTTTAAGGAACTTGTGAACATAGGTGAGGCGAGTTGCTAAGGCATTGTATGTGTCCCACTATTTAACTTCGAAGACCCTTGCTAGAGAAGGAGGATGAGGGCTTCGATTGGCTTGAAAATAGAATTCCCATATGCAAATCCATGTAAGTCCAAATTTCATGTAGAAAATGCAAGTTTGAAAAAACATTTTTTCAATAAGTTTAGGGCATATTTTGAAAGGAAGTAATTAAATCCTTGTTCCATAGATTGAGGGAAGATTTTATGGATGATACCAAAGTTTCCCTCCAGTGGATAAACGAAAGAGGGGGAAGTAAAATGGGTTTCTTTTTTAAAGAAGGTCATCCATGAATGACGATTGTTGGGATTTTGGAGATAAAGCATTCTATATCAGGCAAAATAAACAGGAGGATTGAAATTTTTTGATTTTTTTTTATTTTTGAGATTCCTCCAAAATATGAAAGAGTCATAATTTTAGAAAATTTGCAGGTTGAATAATCAATTACATCCAGTTTCTTCTTATTGGAGTATTGCTTAATTTCAATTGATTGTGTGCCCATTAGGATGAATTCATAAATCTTGTGAGTTTTTAAAATGTCTATTGGTGGAGCCATGTGTGATTCTAGAAAAATTTCTCTTGCCACAATATTGGGATCTAGAGAGGAATCAAACTCTGGTTTAATCATTAAAAGGGGCATAATATTATTTTGTTCTATGAAATACCTTGATTTAACTGTTGTTCCACATTGGCTAAGAAGAATAGAGGATGAAACTATCTCTTTTGACTGGGTAGCCTGACTGATTATTTTTTATTAGGCTGGAGTAATGAAATTTACTTCTGATTGGGTCTGACCTTTGCCCTTAGTCTTGTCTATGGTAGACTTGATTGGTGCAATGTTCTTGAGTTGAGGGTTTCCTTTGATTAACTCAAGAATGGTTGATTTACTGAATTGAGTTGAGTGGGAGGAGGATTCATCCTTTTCTAATTTCACTAGGTTGAGCTTCAGAGCTTCTTTCTTGGGAGGTTAAGTGGATTTAGTTTCCTGCTCTTTTGACTCGAATAATGAAACCCATGAAGGAGAGGAAAGAGTGATTATGGTTGTTTTTTCTTGAGATAGAGTATGAGGCCTAGATTAGTCTTGGAAAAATAGAGGCATTTCATAATTCTCTACTAATTGGGTCTTTTTTGGAGGTTTCTTTGGCTTTGGAGCCATGATTGAGAGAATTTTGAGAGAAACCCTTAAGAAATTCATGAGTAAGAAAATCAGCAAGATTGTTTAGAGTTCCTTTTATAAATTCAATTTTGAAATAAAAAATGAATAATAAAGCCTGTCATCTAGCAAAATCTTGTTTGGCGGCTAGGTTTTTAACATTTTTTTCTAAAATAGTTTTTGTAGATTGACAATCAATTTGCAGAAGAAATTGTTGGTTTAGTAAATTAGCTTGAAATTTCTGTAAGCATTTAATAATGCTTAAAACTTCCTTTTGAATGGTTGAGTATTTGATTTGGGTATCATCCTAAGCTTCAGAATGATATTAAATAAGTTTTTCTTAATCCATTTTAGATTTTTGTTTGAGGATACCTCCATAACCAATATTAAAGGCATCTGTTTTTATAATTTTTGGTAGGTTTGGGTTTGCAAGATATAAGAGGGACAGACACTTGATTTCACTTTTGATTTGTTGGACAATTGCTGTAAGCTCTTCTATCCAAGGAATAAGATTGCTTCTTAATCTTTTATAAAGAGTTTTTGTGATAATTTTTACATTTTATAAGAATCGAAAACATAATTCAAAGTTTCCAAGAATCTTTGAAGCTGATTCTTATTTGTTATTTTGTCTAGGAATTTTTTTGTAAATTCCAAACTTCTTTGGATTGGTTTTAAAGTATTGTAGATTTCAAAAATCGTATTTTAGGTTGACATATGATATATTTTGTTTTAAAAATAACTAATCCATTGTGGATAAACTACCAAAGGATTGAATTTAGATGTTTAAAGTGTTCATCCAATGATTTGCTGAATATTAAGACATCATCAATGTAGACAATAGAAAAGGATATATATTGGTTAGAAATGTCGTTCATGATCTTCTTAAATTCAAAAAGGGCATTTTTAAGACCAAAGGGCATTACATTCAATTCATATTAGTTGAATGGAACTGTAAGTGCAGTTTTATATCTATCCTTTTCTAAAATTTGAACCTGCCAAAAGTCAAAATTTTATGTCAAATTTGGAAAATATTTTTATGCTAGTGAGCTGGTGTAATAGATCTCTTTTGTTAGGGATTGGATATCTTATCCATTTTAAAGATTTATTAAGTGGCTTATAATTTATTACTAGTCTTAGTACTCCACGTTATATTTCAGAGGCTTTTTGGCACAAGACCAAGGAAATTTTGAATCACGTATTAGACCATTTTGTTTAAGGTCTGTGATTTCCTTCTGATAATGATTTAAAAGTTCGTGGTTCTTTTGGATTGGTCTGGCTTTAGTGGGAATATCAACTTCACTAAAACCTTTTATGTATTGGAAAGTAACCACATATTGTTTGCGATTCCATAATGCATGTGACATTTTTCCACCTACAAGATTGAGAAATTTGGCTTCAAAATATTTTATCTTATTTTTAATTTCAAGATTTTGGAGTTATTCCTCTAATATTTTAATATTTATGTCATCTTTTAGGTAGTTTAAGTGCTTTTTCTTATTGATTAAAAGGTTAAGAGAAGATGCTTCTCTAATAAAATTATATTTAGGTTTTTCAATAAAAGTAATTGTTTGTTGTAATTTTTAGAAGGTTATTCCTTCATGTGAGACCATAATGGGTTTTATCTTATTGATGAAGGGTGTTCTTAAAATAACTTCTCGATTAAGATTTTTAACAAGGATGAATGGGGTTTTTATGGTTAACATGTTGAATATGCATTCGAAATCAGAGAGTTTGTAATTTACCTAGAGGGAATGTTCTCCAGCTCTTTTTAGAGATTCCTTAGTGGATTCAAAGTATGCTATTGGGATTAATCCTTCTTAGATGCAGTTTAATTTTGTACCTGTATCTATTAGTGTGATTGTTTTTAGATTATAATATCCAACAACCTTTAGATGGATTTCAATATACCATTTTTATATTGTACTTGTTTGATTTTATTAATATATGATTTGGATTTTTTTGATTGGGAATCTTCTATTGGAAGAGTTTGGTTATATTTATATTAAAAAGATCTTTCTTCATTAAGTATATTTCTTTTTTTAATTCATTGATTTGTTTATAGAGATATTGGGTTGTGATTTCTTTATGTTTATTATTTAAGGGTTGCAATATTTCTTTCAAATTGTATTTATTAGTTAGTTTTATGATTTTATTTTCAGGTGCATTTTTTAGTAAAGGAGTGATTTTATTGAAATATGATAACTTGAGATGGGGATCTTGTAGACTTGTTGCAAAATCTAAAAGATCTTGTTGTTCTTTGGTTATCATATTCATTTCCTAAGAATTATCTGAACTACTTCCATCAGACCCAATTGGATCAATTTTTTTTCTGAGTCTATTGAACTTTCAAATGATTCTTTTGTTTCAGAGGTGATTAATATTTTCATTAATTAATTTCTAAATGATTCTTCAAGATCATTGTCATCAATGTGTAATTCCTAGACTTTTTCTTAAAGTTTTTTCCTTTTGTTTAAAGTTTTCTGGACACTGATTTGCATAATGGCCAGATTTTCCACATTAGAAACAAATTCAAGATTTTTTTCATGTGTTTCTTATATGATCGGGATGGTCCTTTAATGGTTTTTTGTTTCTTATGATATCTTTTGTATTTATTAAATTATTTCTTTGAAATTTTTTTAGACTTATGTTTTGATTTTGAACATTCAAAACCAAACTATTTACAAAATGATCCCATTTCATATCTGAAATGTTTTAATTCCTTTTTGACTTGGGATTTTTATAGTTGGTCATTATAGAAAGCTAACCGTACATCATTGACAGTAGAGATTAGGTCTCCATAAGTTAAATTATCATAAGGGATTATGCCTTGATTTTGGTCTTTGAGGCAATTGTGTATTTTTGAGGAAAAATAAGGAGGGAGATGAAGAATAAATTTTTTTTTCCAATACATTTGATTATAGTCAGATCTTTGCATTACTCTAGATAAGAAAGTATCCTTGTAATAGTGAGATTCTGATAGCATTTTACATTTAAGCTTTTGTAAGATTTTTGCATTATTTTCTTCAAATTTATTAATTAGGCCAATAAAGTGTTTGGCAATTGTGAAAATTAAAGTTGTTATAGCATTTTGTTGTGGTTTTCCTTCTTCATCTAATATAAATTCTCCTTGAGAATCTTTTTTATATGAATTAAGAATTTTTGTTTCTTGGTTGTCACCGAGTTGGTTATCCCACTAGCCTTTAAGTGTACCGATGAACCTAATGACAAGGAGATGAATTAATTCATGGTCTGTGTACATTGCCTTAGTCTGATAAGTAGTACTAACCATAGAGATTTCTTGAAGCATATTTAAGATTTATTTTTTACTTTTATCATATATGTTCCATTCATAAATGGTAATACCATTATATTGAGATTGGTTAAATTGATTCCTTTCTCCATAAAGGAAATCTGAGGGAGTAAATCTTGGGTACTATGGTTTTAATCCATATTGAGGTTGTTCCAAGAAACTCTATTAATTTTATTTGAATTTTTTGATGAGCGAGATATTTTGGAATCTTCAGATGATTCTTGTTTGAATAAAACATCTATAGATTGGGTAGGTTTTATTAGAGCCAAGGGAATGTTGCTTGCTTCTCCAGTTGGAATGTTTGTTGGTCAATTCTAGAGGTTTGAGGAGTAGATTGTGATTCTATCCATTGTGATATTTCTTATTCTTTTTGATGTAGTTTGGTTAGAATATTATTTTTGACTTTTTAGGGATTTCATGTGGTTCAAAAATTTGTATAATAAATTTGTTCATGTATTTCCCTAATATTAGTACTATTAGGAGGGATTTATAGCATAGGCAACCTTTTAGCAACCAAAGTCAATATCAAAATTTTCTTCTAGGGGAACTTAGATTGTTTGATATTTCTATCTTAAGATTTCCATATTGGATGGATAGTAGGATTATAAAAATGATCAAACTATCCAAAGAGATATATCTATTTTTTATTATGTTCCATCCATTCAAAGTGGTGGGTTTTAATTTGCTACTGTTGTTGTTTTGTGTAGAGTTTGAAATAGGTTTTTCTTTTTCTTTTATTGTCATTAGAATAGAATTCTGCATTTATTATTGGTTTATTGATTTCAAATTTTTGATCAAATTGAGATTTAGTAACTTCAATCACATATAAGGAATCTTATATGTCTTCCATTTGTTAGGCTATTGGAGACATATTTTCTGAAATAGTAGATTGACTTGGGATGGAATTCCAATTCGAGTCCTGGAATCATGAAGTTCCTCAATAGAGACATCACTATGTCATGGAACTATGTCGGTTAGTGATTCCTCATTATATGGTTGAGAGCTTAAGCCCTCTATTTTGATTCCTTTTAATTTATGATTAGTGTATCAAGGTTTATAGTTGGGAACTTTTGAGCTTCTAAATGTTCTTTCAAAGGGTTCAATTATTAAAGGTTTGACAATTAGTGTTGATTTTCTTAAAGGAATGACTTCTATGTCACCATTTTGACTTTGGATAATTGTTTCTATTTCAAAGTTTTGAATAGGCTTTGGTTTGGTGATTGAAGGTAATTTCCATGATTTAGGAAGGGTAACTTCTGCTCATTTTATAGTTTTAGGAATTTTTATGTTTGATTTGATATGATCTATTTGAAAGATAATTGATTCTCCTGCCTTTGATTGGAAAATTGCTCTAATATCTAAAACTGTAATCATTGCTTTATAGTAAATTCTATAAACCAATACCATTGGTATAGATCCTGGTTTCATGTTGTAATTATGGATTTGAAGGTTTAAACTTTATGCATCTATTGCATTAAGGTCATTTGCAGAGATCGTATAATTTAGGAAACAATGAAAATATACCGGTCCATTGTGTGGGCCTAGTCAACAATGCCTAATAGAGATTCATTGAAGTTTAAGTGTCTATTGTCCCGAAGGCACAGAAGTATTGGAATGTTTAAACTACCCCTCATGAGAGGTTTTACTGCTACCTATACTAAGCCAAAGTATAGGTAGGGCTATTTCTTTTGTTATTCTCTTAAAGATGGCTCAAGCTCTCACAAGATTAAGGAGATTTTGAACCATGTATTAGACCCTTTTGTTTAAGGTCTATGATTTCCTTTTGGAAATGAGTCAGAAGTTCATGGTTCATTTGGATTGGTCTGGCTTAAGTGAGAATATCAACTTCACCAAAACCTTCTTTATATGCGAGACTAAATATATGTTGTTTGCGATTCCACAATGCATGTGGAATTTCTGCACATACAAGATTAAGAAATTTGGCTTCAAAATATTTTATCTTATTTTTAATTTCAAGATGTTGGAATAGAATATATTTAAATAAAACATGTCTATAAATATATATTTTATGTATTATATATAATATAATATATATAATTTATAAAACATAATCTTATATATGTTTTACATATTATATATTATAATAATTTCATATATATTATTTAATAAACATAATATATTATATTATTTAAATATTACATATTTTATTTATATATTTTGTACACTGTATATAGTGAATATTATATATAAATATATTTTATGATGCATGGTTGTGAGAAATGCAAATGTGTAATGGGGTATGGTAGGTTGCTTTGTCCATATTTTTTGGAATGCGAAAGCCTTTAAGTAAAAGCTAGAAAATGGAGCTTACTAGGAAAAGTAGTATTTTAGCTCTAGCTATGGGATAAAGTGCTTTAAGGGAGTTTCCAATCACCTAAAAAATTAGATGGAAGCATTTTTGGAGTTGGAAGTGCTTCTAGGCCTCTCAAACGCAAGGCCAAACAGGCCCTTTCTAGGGTTCTGATCCAACTCATTTGTTTCTTTCTTGATATAGGGCAGATTTTGTTTGCCTATTTGACATTTCTCAAAGTTTTGAATCCTCCCTAGATAGCCCAATTGATGTCCAACCAAGCATCTATATCCTTTTACAAAAAAGAATTTATGGAGTATGATAATTCTTCTTCTTTTGTTTTGTATTAGATGAGAGACTTAGCTCCATAACTGGACATATAACATTTAGTATTATAGTAATCTTAGAAGCCTTATAACATAGATGACTCATGCAGGTTAAGCAAAAGATATGAGGGTGTTACTAAAGGCCATGAGAGGCGTGGGCTTTAGATTTCTGTCATGCTGTGAAATATTCTCATTTCTGTTATGCTGTGAAATATTCTCTTTATGTATGTTGTCATGAGACTGTCAAAAAGATTATACAGAAAAAAAAATATATCACAAGCTACATGAGTTATATATTTTTGAAGTTTTACTAGACAAACTTTTGAATTAAAAGAGGATGACATAAAAAAAAAGGGTACTTATTTTGGGCAAGGGACAAAACGGCAATTGCCCCAACCTTCTAGTAGTAAATTTAACAAAAAATTCCAATGGAAATTTATCATGAAAAATTTGTAAATACAATTTATAGAGTAATTGCTTAAATGCGAGGATATTTGATATAAATTACATTGGCATGTTAAAAATAAAATATATGGATAAAATTCATACCATTAAAGATATGAAAATAATGTAATGATTTATATCGACATGGTGTATAGTTCTAAGACTCCAAGGTGTAATAAGAAGTATCCTAAATCTAAGAATCAATGAATATATTAATTGAAATGACAAAATCTCTTCGATTCCTTCAATGTATGATTACTAAAGGTGGGATGAAATAGTATGAATGGATCATCTACACATATAAAAATAAATCCAACAATTAAGCATTAGATGCAAATCATGTGCAAAACTTGATCTTTTTCAAAGATACGATAGTCTAATGTAGCCATGAGGTTATAGTAATCTACTTACCCTAGAGTTAGACATGAGGACGTAGCCACATATTAGGAAAACTCTTCAATACACCATGTATCTCTTTTGTTTTTCTAAAATCAAGATGTTTTGATAAGATCTAAACTATTTGTCTCACTTATAATAATATGTATTTTTACTATCTTAAAAATTATCTTTATTAAAAATTTGAATGGATCATAATAAATATAAACTTACAAGACTATATAAAAACAATTTTTTTAAATATTGAAGCCTATATATATTTCTAATTTAAATAATTTCGATATATTGATTAAATAATGCATTTTAAATACATTGGATGATTTGGATCTTACGAAAATATTACAGTTTGAAAAAATAAAAAGGATACATGATGTACCCACATATACATTGAATGATTACCCCACATATTATGCAAATATCCACCATCTATGTTGTGAATGCCATTATGTAATCTACAGTATAAAAACATAATTAAAATAATGAAGAAGAAAATTCATAAAAATAAATTATCGATAAGAAATAATTTATCAGTTCTTACTACGGCATAAATAAAAATTAAATTTAAAACGTATAGGTGTAATTAAATCATTTATATCATAGTTTTTAAATTTTTATTTTTAAATAGTTTTCTATTTTATTTATTTGTATGGGCGTTAATCAGATTGGATGGACTCGAAGTATTATTAATAAGTATCATGTTATTAGGCAAAGTAGATTTTATTGTTCTAAATTTTCCTTGTAACTAACAAGTATAAAATGAGAACACTATAGTTCCTTCAGTGTTCAATAGATTAACAAGGCCTAAGGTTCATATCTTGACTGATTACCTTGGTATTTCGGAACATATTTTGGCATATTGGGGATGAGCTCAGCCTTTCTAGCACCTCCTATGGTTCATGTTTTGGGTAGCATGGGTCTGTACTATACAATTCTAATGAAACTGACTTGAAAAATGTAAAGGAATTAATTGCATCGCACATGCCTTTGCCCTTGCGTCACATTTGGTGAGTTTGCAGAGATCGTGGAGACAAAAATGATCAGTAAGTTTTTTGTTTCCACCAGAAATATTTGTGAGGCGTTCACAGCGACAAATCATCAATCAACGAGAATATGTGAGGACAAGCATATCATATATTTGCCTCCCACATGGTACAGCATATCATAGGTTTTCCTTCGGAAAAACCAGTACTCCACTTCTCCCTCACAGGAAAAAGAGTGGAATAAGTCTCATTAAGAGTCTTATCTCGTTAATAATCTTAGATAACGTCGATGAAAAAGCTTGGGCTATGCAATCCGTAGCTAATTGATTGTCATGGATTGTCTCCTAGAACAATGCCAAAAAATTAAAAGCTGCAGCGGATGCTTATTCTACGTCCACAAAAAGTGAATGACAGCTGGGCAGTGGGCACAGCACGAAGGGACCGGATGTAGACATTCCTAGTACTTTTGGAGGTATTCAAGCAAATGGATGTGGGAATATAATAACTACATGTGATGATGGGTTTAGGCAGGGGTGAGCATGGGCTCGTGTTCATCCCAAACCCACCCAAAATTGACTAGGTTTGGGATGCAAAAAAAATTTTAAAAATCAAATTGGGCAAAGCTAGACCCAAACCTGATTAAATGATAGGTTTAGTCCTGATCCACGGTTTAGGTACCCGAAACAAATCTGAACGTAATTACTATTGAAAAAAACTAAAAAAAAGTTACAACATAGGATAATATTCTGAAAATAACTTTTTACTTATGTTGATCCTAAAATTGGAGTTTTTAGTTCTTTCATTTACAAAACATGTTATAAGTTACAATTACAACTTGTTGGTGTAATCATGCATCTTTTGATGCTCAACATCCAGCACATTTAGTGTATAACCTTTTATACACTACTTTAACAGGTAGCAAATTTGCTATGAGTTGGATTCAACATAACAAGTGTGATGGCATCAGATTAAAGCATCATAAGGTATTATTTTTATTTATGTTTGGGTGTATATTAAAAACCCAAACCCGATGAGTTAATGTAAGGGTTGAGCAAAGGATTTAAAAGTAGGGTAGGAGTTATTATTGGACACGTATTTTATACATAGGGTTAGGGTTGGGCAACCTCAAACTCTAACCGAACTTGCCAATGCACACTCCTAAGTTTAGGCTCCTTTTTAATGCATTAGCAATATAACAGTGCTAGCAATATATTTTCTTCTACATAATTTTTTAGGCTAATGTAGCATTTTAATTATCATAGTAATCTTATTTTTTATTATTATCTATATTTTTAATTATTTTTTACTTTTTTATTAAAAAATCTATATGAGTGATGTAATTTCTATTTACTTTTCCAATGTACTCCCTTTTGGATGTATTTCTTTCTTACCATAGTGCATCCAAATGGTGCCTTAAAGTACAAGCCATTCTTTCAACTTTGTGGGAGAATAGAAATTTTGATTGGGATATTCATCATATAGGCCCCTTCGGCTTATTTATTTAACATGAGAACGTAGTAGGGATAATTTCATATTCCAACAATTCAGGCTAGTATAGCATAAAAAGTCATATCGTCTCAATAGAAGATGCCTATTTGATCATGTCATAAAACTAAGCAAGCATGCGGTATTGAATTGGACAGATGGGTATAAAGAGAAATAATTATAAGGAATTGATCGATTGCTAAGGCACTACAAAGGTTGGACCACCTAATGATGATATTTTGGAGGTTTTCACGTAATGGAGAACTTACTCTGGTAAGCCACTCATTCAGGCACATACATGTGGCTTGATTTCCATGTGCCAACAAAGCGCACTTGGAAGTTCCCATGAATTATTGTTCTCCAACCTCTCAAGGTGAGGCGGAGAACCAACAACAGTGACTGGCACAAAGATGGCAGTAATTGACCCATGCCAACGAGATCCGCACCAGCGGTGTCACCAGAAATGCCTTATAAATCATTACTTCTGAAGCAGTCGATTAAATACTGTTAACCACACATACGCCGGAATAGGAGATTAAGGTTGGGAAAAAAAAGAAGAAGAAAAAAGATGACTGTGGTCCTGACAAGTTCGTAATTTAGCGTCATGATAAAGAACCAAGTACGTGCAAAAGAGATGCAACCATAAAATAGATGATGTCATGCCAACGAGATAATAGAAAAAAGGATACAGAGAATTAAAATAAAAATAAAATGATCTGAGGTTTATAAAAGAAATAGAATTAAAAGTAGAAACTATAGAATTTTTAGAAAATATTAGAGTAAAAGTTAAGAAATAAAAACAAAGATGAAAAAGATAAAAAATTATGAAAAATAAATAATTATATGAAGATTATTTTATTTATCTAAATGGAAATAAAATTTTAGTGTTAAATAAATGGAGCATTTATAAATTCGACTTCACCTTTTGTCTATAATTGTAGATATATATTTAAAATATTAGTAAATATACCTATAAATTTATTACAAAATTGCAATTTTGTCAATTCCATTACTTACTATCATGACAGGTAATTTATAAATTATGGAAAAATGCCATTACGTTTTTTGTTTGTAATTATATATTTTCGAAATATTAATAAATATACCTATAAATTTATTTAAAAATTACAGTTTTATCAATTTCATTAACTAACATCAAGATGGGTAATTTAGAAATGATGAAAAATATTTAATGTTTATTTTACATCTTTATATTAGTCATTAATGGAATTGATATAATAGCAAAAGTTTTAACAGATTTATAGATATATTTGTAAATTCTAAAAAATATAAGTATATCTTTAATTATGGCGTAGGTGTATTTAAAAATGCCACTTCAATAAAAGAAGTACAAAAGGGTAGAAAAGATTTTTATATATGCTTTTATACAAAAACAAGTAGCCCATAATGAGTTATAGGTAGAAAGTTGAACATTTGTTCATTATGATGATAAACAATACCACTTATTTATTCCTGTAGTCAGGCTATATCGGTCTTCATCTTTCGTTATTGAAATTTTGGATCCCGGACATAGATATTCTACATAATACCCAATTCATATATATATATATATATATATATATATATCCATTCAACAGTTTGATGGCTGAGAAGGGTTTGTTCTTGGACAGCAGCATGCTAGCTGCTTTTACGTGCGCCTATTTGTCCGAAGTCACTCACCCATAATCAGGATCATCCAAAATATAACGCTTAAACCACTCTCTAATTTGCACTCTTGCCAATCCAGACTCGTGCAGGCATTATGGTGATTTGGTGTAAAAGTGCAGGATAATCTAAAAGAGGTACAAAAGCTCGCTTTTTTTTTTTTTTTTTAAACTTCTCAGCAGCATTACCATTTTTTCCCAAAAAAATTTATTTATTTTGTCTTTTTAAATTTTATAGACGGCATCACTCTTTATCTTATCAGCATCCTCAGTTTTCCTTTTACACTCGTTATTTTACTTCATCTTATCCGTTTAGATCGATCTCTTCTATGTTAAACCAAACAAGTTGTTGCAGCCTCCACCTTAATCTGTGATCTCTGCAAGGCTACTGGAATTGTACGTGTGCATGCTACCAAGGGAGTTGCAATTTTGAACTGGGCTATTTTCCTACTTGGGAAGTTATAAAACAAAGCCGTGGAAATTAATGCAATTTAATCTTCCTTTCCTTCTCCAGTTCCATTTCATATAGGTAAGAAAACATGCACTAAATCCAAAAAAAGCCCAGGGCATGGGCTAGCGTATCTAGCAGCCATACCAAAATTGGAATAAAAGATCCGATTTAGCGCGGCTGTTTCACACTGGCTAACAAGTCATTTTGCATTCTCACAGCCTGTCAGCCCCAGATTCCATCCCCATTGCCCACTTAAAAAGGACGTCCATGTGGAACATGCCCAGTGGAGTCTTAGGCATCCAACGTAAACTGCATACGGGATTGGCTGCTGAACCAGATTCACACGCAAAAGAGTTAAGAACTCTAAATCCTCTTTTCATCTACATATACATACACAATCATCCACTAGCATCAAAGCCGCATCAAAGCCATCCGTCCGCTCTCCCTACAGCAACCAGCCCGAAGTAGTCATCAGCCGCTATGACTACCACGCCACCTACTTGACCCAGCAGCCTACCAAATTTTATTGTAGAATTGGGCCCACCTCTACAAGATACTATTTGCTCTGATCATAGACCGACTACACCCGTATAGTTTTCCAAAATGCGTCTTGCGAGTTAGTAAACTGTGCGAGACTTATCTAATAGTGCATCTCACCTAATCTAGGTGATGTGGGATCCAAGACATATCTGGCACCCAACATCCCTAACTTTACTCTGATAACAGTGTAGAATTGGGCCCATCCAGGGCCACCCTCATAAGATATTGTTTGCTCTAGTCATAGATTGACCGTGCCACCCTCATATGATACTGTTCGCTCTAGTCATAGCCTTGTAGTTTAGGAAAAAATAATTTCAATGAAAAGATCTAATTTGGATTTTTCACCATCTTGTTTCTATTATTTTATGTCTATATTTAAATACAATTAAATAGTGAAAGTACTATTATTCAAGTTCAAACTAGTGCAATATTTTTTTCATCTTTTAAGTAGTAAATTTTATTTTAAGTCAAAAGATATATAGTTTCATTATATAACCACTGAACTTTTTATTTGGTTTTTTTTAACAGATTATATAATTTCATTACAAGAAAATGACTAAAGCTGACGAGATTTTTTCAACAAATCTCAATACAAGTAAGGAGGTTGTAATTTTGGATGCTAATTTCAGTGAAAAAGGCATGTCTTTGGACTCTCATTTTAAAATTCCTAAGGTAGATTCTGAAGTAAAGCCTGTAGTTTGTAGAAATAATTTTTGGTTCATTAGATAAAGCTTATAATTTCTATAATGCATATGCTAAGTGTGCGGGTTTTAGCATTCTTAGTTATTCTTGCAAATATGGAGCTAAACAGAAAATAATTTGGAAGAGATACATATGTTCAAAACAGGGAAAAATGGATAAGAAAATGGGAATGTAGAAAAATAAAGGTATATGACGAAGAGGTGAAACATGAGAAGATTTTCCAACTCATATGATTATTAAATTTGTGCAAGAAAATTTATATTTTATTGTGAAGAAGTTTGTAGAGGGACATAGTCATGAGTTGGCAACTCTATAGAAAGGCACTTATTGAGATCACATCACTCTGTGTCAATTACAAAAAAGAGATTCCATGATACATTTAATGCAACAAATATTTCAACTTCATAAACAATGGCTGTTCTTGAAATTGAATATGGGAGATATGAAAATATTGGATGCACTAAGAAGGATGTTAGAGATTATCTGAGGGATGAAAGCAAAGAGGCTAAAGGTCATGATGTGCAAATGCTTTTAGCGCATTTTCAAGAAATCCAAGGATTAGATCCTTCATTTGCATATAAGATAAAATAAGATAAAAGTTTATCAGGAAAATAGATTAACTCATTGTTTTTGGGTTGATCATGTAGCTTGTAAGGCATATTACAACTTTGGGGATATTGTTGTATTTGACACTACATACAACATGAATCAATATGAGTTGATTTTTGCTCCATTTACAGGAATAAATCACCATGGTCAATCCATTATATTTGGGTGTGGTTTCATAAATATAGAATGTATAAAATCATTTGTTTGGTTATTTGAGATATGACTTGAATTTATGTTAGGAAATCAACCAAAGGCAATTATTACAGACCAAGATCCTGCAATGAAAATTGCAATTGCTTAAGTTTTTCCTAACACATTTCATTGCTATTTATTTAGCATATTTTGTAAAAGATTCCTGAAAAGCTAGGCATCCTAACACATAACAAATCTTTTATTCACTCTTTTAAATCTTCTATTTGGAATTCTGTGTCACCAGAGGAATTTAAATTATCTTGGAAGCTTTTGATGAAAGAAAATGGATTGGAAAGTAATAACTAGTTACAAACATTGTTTGAGATGTGTCATTAGTGGATCCCTGCTTACTTAAAGCATATTTTTTTGCTGGTATGTCAAGTAACGAAAGGAATGAAAAAATCAATTCTTTTTTTCAAAAATATGTCTCACGAAAAAACACCTTAATGGACTTTGTTATTAGATTTGATTGGGCTATATCATGACAACAACAAAATGAATTGAAATCTGAACATGAGACGATCAATACAAAGCTGAAGCTTAAAACACCATATTCCTTTGAGAAATTTCTTAGAGACACATATACTAAAGTCATTTTTTATAAGGTTCAAGAGCAATTATATCAAAATACCGTTTATAGTGCAAAACTCAAAAAGGAAGATGATGACTACTCTATTTACAAGGTTCAAAGGCTTGAGGAAATTGATAAAGAGAGGAAGGTAAAGTATACAAAAAATACACAAAATACTGAATGTACTTGCAAGATATTTGAGTTTGAAGGTATTCTGTGTAGGCATATATTTGTTGTTTAAAGGGAAAATTGAATAGTTTATTTACTTGATCATTATTTATTGAAAAGATGGACACAATATGCAAATGAGAGAAATATTTCAAAAATAGATTGTGGTAAAATGTTGGAGGAAAATTATAAATCTACTTCTTTAAAATATAATAGTTTATCACAAATCTCAAATAAAGTTATTGAAGAAGTGTGCAAATCAAGAGAGACATATAAAGTGGTTAAAAGATCATTGCATGAG
Source organism: Pouteria campechiana (assembly GCA_036873735.1). Lineage (NCBI taxonomy): Eukaryota > Viridiplantae > Streptophyta > Magnoliopsida > Ericales > Sapotaceae > Pouteria > Pouteria campechiana. Next base: position 18,843 of record JAYJMB010044176.1, read on the forward strand.
ATCTTCCATAGACTTCAAGTAGTAAATTCAAACACATCTACTTCAACAATATGCAAGAGAGAATGGTAACAAATAATGATTTTGAAGCTCCAATCATTGAAGAACTAGCACATGCCAAAAAAAAAAGGAAGTAACAAAAGGCTTATTTCTAAAGGAGAAAAGGCAAAAAGGAGGAAAATCAAAGCAAATAATAGAAGATGTCATGGATGTGGACAAGTTGACATGAAACATGATAGGCGCAATTGTCTTGAACTAAAAAATGAGTAAGGCTCTTTCTCTTTGATTATGAATTAACTTCTTTTGATTGCATTATTATCTCTTATCAACTCATTACGATGCTAATTTTATATATTTAAGTTATGATAGAGGAATCATTGTAGAATCACCAAGTAATGAAATTGAAGGATTTGATGAGATAATGACTATAGATAATGATATAGAGGCTATAGATAATGGCATGTTGGATTCTTTCAATTGAAAATATCATAAATGGTAAATTATCTTTATTAAATATAGTTCAAATTTTCTTCATCAAGTATTTTATTATTACAAATCTTTTATAGCTTATGTTATAATCATGTAGTTTTTGGTTTGTATCAATTGGCCTATTCATCACTAACATTATGTATTTTATTTTTTACTTTCCTGGTGGTTTTGTGCAAAGTCATTCAAGTGTTATTGGAGTAGTGTTTGTGCAAAGTCATTCAAGTGTTATTGGAGTAGCACAAATAATTGGTTGAATTTTCTTCAAAATGATTAAATTTAATATTTTTTTTTGTAAAATGTTGTTTTGGTCTAGCAAGATCTTTAACATATCTTGATATATTAGTGAGATTTTAGCGAAAGAATACAAATTATGGATATTACATGGATTAAGTTTTACTTATAATTTTAGTATTCTTCTGTATATTTATTTTATTTTATTTAGATTATTTTAGAAGCATGTTGGCGTATGTATTTCACAGGTGCCATACATGCATCATCAAACATGAGTCTTTTTGAGGCATTAAGATCATTCTAGAATTTTTCATCTTTGTTTAATCATGCTTAGTACAAAAAGCATACTTATAGATTGAATGAATGGATTAAAAAATATCAGTCACTATCTGAGCATTTTAAGTTTTGATCCTTTTAGAGTAGAGCCCTTATATGTAGGCTTATGTGTTTAATTAATAGAAATTTAATTTATTAATTTATTTATAGTCTTTATTTAACCCTTAAAAATAATACAATTTTAAAAAATCATAATTACAATTTTTATTATCATATATTCATTAACATTTGAATTGCCTATCGTCCACACTTTTATAATTGAATTAAAACTATTCATTTTACCTATTTATGACTATGATAAAAACAAAACAAAAGAAAAAAAATATAATCTCTCTGTGACCATTAGAATTCATGGTTGAAATTTGATCCAAAATCTTCTATTTAATAGGAACATATTTTTACGCTTGTTGGTCGGCCCACAAATACTTCACTAGTCATTTAAATGTTTTAAAATACATCACTTGATGTGCTTATTGATAAGAGATTGTAACAGTGATTTTAGAGTAATTTTTTATTTAAAAATTTTAAACACATAAAAATATTCAAGAACAACATTTTATTTTTATTTGAATATATAGAAACATTAGCATGATTTATGCATAATTTTTATTTTTATTTGAATATATGGAAATATTTGCATGATTTAGGAGTAATTTTTTTAATTTTTAGTCATGTATGCAGAAATATTCACATGAAATATGAGTAATTTTTTATTTGGATATAGAAAAACTTCACATAATTTTTAAAAATAAAATTAATATTAATAAAAATAATAAACTCAAGTTTTCTTAAATCATATGAGTGTGTGATTTAAAATAAAATGATCTTTTAAGGCCACTTGTTGACGATCTCTAAATTAGAAGATACTTATGCAATATTAATATTATTTTTATGCTTTTGGGATATGACAATTTTTTTAATACCATACCATTGCATGCCACTCCATGGGTCCAGCTACACATGCATTCAATAAAGTCATGAATGAAATGGAAGTCATGAATGGATTGGGAGTGCGAATCTCACTTTCCACGCAAAGCTGTACGAAATTTCTCATATCTCCTAGTTCCACTTTTCACGCACTCAAAAGGGGAAAGTGAGATTCGCACGACCGGCTGTTTTCACCGAGCGCACAAGATTATTTACGCTCTCTGTGCAGGACACCATTACTCATACACATGTATATATATGAATGACACCGGCCATAACACAAGGGGGCAGTCCTAACGTAATAGCCGGCCCACAGATGGGAGAATTCAATCATATGTAGACATAGAATATACTGATCAATCGATTCAACAATGGAGCTCTAAATACAAGTCATTTTTTCAACTTTTTTGCGGGGAATGAATTAGTTTCAATTGGGTTACTCATCTTAAGCCTGTTTGGTTGCTACTCTCCTTTTATTTAATATGAGCAAATAGCAGGGATAATTTCTCATTCAAACAATTCAAGGTAGTACCATATTGCAGTCATGTTTCCCTCGTGACGAGAGAAGATGATGCCCGTCTGATGACCTCAACTACATCAATCTCATGTTACTAAACTAGGCCACGTAATCAAATTAACAGATGCTAGTGAACTATAATAAATTTTATCAGTTAGGTAAACATGACTATTTTTTAAAATTTCTCTATTTAGCTTTTAACTATAAATAATGAGGCACTTACTTTTAAAAAAGTCCCAAGGTTTAGAAAAAACCACATAAAATAATTTTTCCATGGATTAACAAATTTGATGATTATCAATAACACCAGTGCATCTCAGCAAATATTCACATGTTAATGGGCTTTAATACACTAGATCTACCACTTAGATAAATGGGCCTAATTTTTTAAAACATTCTACATATCTCTAAATTACGAAATTATTTAACACACTTGAAGAAATAGTAGCAAATGATTCCATGGTAATGTTACAATGAATATTTCCATGCAAATGATTGATTAGCAGTCATAATCTGTATGCAAATATATTAAATCCAACTATTCAGCTTATTTGACATTATCTATTAAGTTTAAAAACTTGAATACCTGGGTGAGCCATAAATAGAAAAAGAATTTGAATGGGGCATATTTACTCTCAAACAATATCACTCTTATAAGTTTTCAATTGAGATGATTTTTTAAATCTTAATTAAATAAGTATTGCTAAGAGTAACGAATGGATTATGTTTAACATATTTATCATCGTGCCCCCAAACCAATCAACTGCATGAAAGTCTCATGATCATTTCGTAGTTGCCTTTTTCACCTACTTCACGCTTTAGCTGGAAAATGGGCTGCCATTCTTCTGCAAACCAACGGCTGCAAAGTTAATTTTATGATAGAATAAGCTAGGCCTGTTTACTGAAATAGTTCCGAAATGAAGCCATACAAACCTTTCTTTCCTTCCACTTGGATTTGCGTGAAAAAAGGCTGGCTAGTAAAAGTCACCGATTGAACCCAGTAACAGAAGGGCAAGAACAGAGCATCGTATATCCTCCCGTAGGCAGTAGCTCCCAACGGGAGTAAAATCTGATTTGGCATGCCTTTTCACTTTTACGAAGCCATTCAATCCACTATAACTAATTTAGTTTCTGACAGCATTAATTAATTTGTTTTTTAAAACTCTAAACAAGGCTGATCTTATGACTTGTTATACAGCTTAAAACCTTTTTGTTCTTTGTCAAGCTAAGATTTTACTTTTCAAACGATAGAACGGATATAATTTCTAATTTAAAATACATTATTAGTTAAGATGCATCATTGCAAATGAGTTTTACAACTAGCTTTTACCTAAAAATTATATTCATTTATCGCCATTCAGTAATTGCTTTACGCGGTATTTGGATATATCATCTAAAAAGTTTAGAATTTATAGTATAAATGTCTTCCCTTGGAACTCATATATGACATTTATCTATCTTAAGTGATGCTATATTTTTAATATTATCTATATTTTAATTATCATTTTCTAGCTTCCTACTCAAAAATTCTATTTATTAAATCTTTTTTCACTTGATGTCTCCCATGACTCATATTTCATAAAGTAAATAAAGATAGAAATATATATATATATAAGGTAAAAAGTAAAATAATTGTGGATAACAAAGTTTAGGAAGAAAAGCTTTTATTTGCTTCTACAGTACTTTTGCATAGCTTTGGTCCGAAATAAACCCACTTTTAAGGATAGAAAGAAATGAATATAATAATACAAGGATAATAATAATCATAAAATAATTAAGTTGAAATAGATAAATGAATAATAATTAAAAATATAAATAATAATAGCAAAAATTAAAATTATTATGAAGAATATATGTCAACTCAAGCTTTGGAAAATGAGTATTTCATGGAATTAATTTCCTTTCGATGGCACTGATCACCCCATCAGCGTGTGTTTGGATGAGTACACCCTTGTGTAGTAGGGTGTACGATGAGTACACACCATCTATGCTTTTCAATTTTGTTTTTAATTGTTCAATTATCCGTTTCTATATATGTTTTACTTTTTAATCATTTTCATTGTGTTATTTTGGCCCCTCCTTGTACACTCTTCATTACTAGACACACCTCGGTACAGACATTAATGCACTCATCCCAATAGACTCCTAGTTCTGTGCAAAAAAAAACAAACAATGACAACGAGATAAAGCTGGCATTGTTTGTGGGATGGTCCAGCAACAACGACGTAAGGTTGGCATTGTTTGTGGGAAGGTCCAGCAACCGTGCTGGCCGTTTCGCCATTTTCACATAAAATTCACACCTCTCCACCACCAAATATCCTGTATAAGTGTGTATATATTACACCATCCACACGCATCGAAGTCATCTCATTCATCTCTGTCTCCTCCAAACTCCATCGCAGTGCTTCTTCTGCGGCCATGCATCCTCCCCCAGACGAGTACCAGAAACACTCCAATGCGCCCCCGATGCCCGACGCGCCGGCTGCAGTCAACAAATATGGTTCTGCTACGGGCATCCCAGTGACCTCGGCAAGCCATACCAGCATCCCCGCCGCCTTCCAAATCCAATCCGGGGCTCCAGGCCCATGGTCTACTGGCATCTGTGACTGCTGCGACGACGTCGGCAATTGTACGTATCAGATGCTTTTTTCACCGTAATTCTGTGTTTTTGGGTCACGGTGGGTGTGTAGGCGTTTTGGATTCTGACGAAATTGGGTTGAATTTTATACAGGTTGCATTACATGCTGGTGTCCTTGCGTGACTTTCGGGAAGGTTGCTGAGATTCTTGACAGGGGATCGACCTGTGAGTTTCTTTGGAAAGGAAATTGTGTTTGTGATGATTGCAGAGAGTGTTTTGGGGAGTGGGTCTAACGTGGGTTTGGTTTGAATTCACAGCATGCGGGGCGAGCGGTGCGCTTTACGCGCTGATAATGCTTTTTACCGGTTGGGCGTGCCTGTATTCCTGCTGCTATCGGTCGAAGATGAGGAGGCAGTATTCGCTGCTGGAGACCCCATGCAACGACTGCCTTGTTCACTGGTGCTGCGAGTGCTGCTCTCTGTGCCAGATGTACAGAGAGCTGAAGAACCGCGGATTCGACATGGCCCTCGGTATCTCCGTCCTTCCTCAATTCCCTTCCTCCGTGATGTGCGTGAAGAGAGAACGTGTTTTTCATGATAACTATGATTCCATTCCTCCTGATCTTGCTTTTTTTCGTCTGTGTTGGGTGTTGCAGGATGGCATGGGAACGTGGAGAAGCAGAGCCCTGGGATCACGTCCTTGCCCCCACCAGTGCAAAGCATGGGTCGCTAGATACAAACCTGATCAAAATCATGGGCATCGATCTCTTTCGTGTTCTGTTTGTAGCATCTAGTTACTGTGTGTATTTAGAAGCTTTGCATTTGAACTTCTGAAATTCTACTCTCTTTCTCGTTATGAATCATAGATAGACACACCCAAGAGTGAAAAACGATGCATCGTCCACTCTCCAAGAGGTCTCATCTTTTTACTGGTTTGGATCGTCATAAAGTGGCTCGATTGTAATGTGTGTATAAGCGACAAGCATGATAGTTTTATGGTTCCCGTCAATGTATCTTCATCATCTATGTGTGGAATAAAAACTCATCGCACGCAACTTGCTAATCAGTGGTGGTTTCTGAAATACCTTTTAGTCTATTTCTTCTCCAGCGCCAGACACTCTGGTCCATGTGAACTGCGTTGGTGTGCCCGGAGGACTAAGGGCCTGTTTGGCCTGGCGGTGGCTTTTAAGCACTTACAGAAAGCGCGTTTGCACGTAGAGCTTTTGGGAAAAGCTCCAAATCCGAGCTTCCGTGTAAAAGTCATATTCCGGCTTTTACGGTTTGAAAAGCGCGTTTTCATATTTCAGCCAAACACTGCAGAATCGCGTTTTGGCTGAAAAAAGCGCTTTTACACTTCCAAAACGCCAGGCCAAACAGGCCCTGAGTCGGTCCGCACGTTTCGCGTCAAATGAGTATTAGCGTGTTTTGTCATCAAGCAAGCAGCCCATTTTGAACTTCAAATTCATTTTAAATATGTTGCTGGTTATGTATGTTGGACCCTCGATACTACAATTAATGTAGGTCCACTGGAGATTTGGAATAAGATGACGATGGCCATCCTCATTGGGGAGATTTTTAACGTGATGTCAATATATAATATATATGCGCTCGTATCCACACATAGATATATCTATATCTATATATCTCTCTCTATATATATCTATATATATATATATATATAGTGCTTTTATGTTAACATGCACATAGAGCAAATTTGTGAAATTAACCCTAATTTTAGGCGCCGCTTTGATTGAATATATAAATTTTAATTAATTCAATGATCAATCTTATTGTCACCTATTTGGCTAAGAATTCAAAGATTATTTAGATCAAACATTCATATGAACTATATAATTGTCACTACCCGAATCCAAAAATAGCATAATTAAATATCATTTTCAAATCCAGAGATGATTATCCCAAAATATGTCGCACTAGAGATTAAACGTAATCATGAAAGAAACCATAATAAACTCACAAATAAAAGAAAATATCATAATACACTATATCCTCTTAACAATATCAAGTACAATCCCTCATAAATCTAAGACATAAATAAATAAAATGTCTTTGGGATTTTCTGAAATGACAATCTGCAACCTCTTTCCCTTACCACATACTAATGCCCTCCATGAGCAGCCTCCCTGAAAAAGATAAATAACAATATGGTGAGTTATAAAAACTCAGTAAGTAAAATAAATGTGATTAGCACATATGATAAAATAGCATTCACACCACATCTCATATCATAATCTATCTGGTTTGCCAGACTACAACATCGATCTAGGAAGATACATCTCATCCCTTCTATTTTGCCCAATTAAATCCTGTTATCTGGCTATCATCTTATCTGGTCAATACCTTAGATTATATCATGATTAATTTGGTAGATTATTCATCAAATCTTATAATCTAGCCATCATCACAATGTATCAATAACTCAAATCATATTATAATTGGTAGGGGTACAACTCGGGTTTATGAAACTCGATTTCCCCTCTATCCTAACCCTAACCCTATTTATAACATTTTAACCCTAACTTTATTTGTAAAACTTCAATCCTGACTCTATTTTTGAAAATCGAACTCGAGTTGAGTTTCGGGTTGATGAAAATCTAGTGACAGTCTAATTGATTGATATAACCATCCAATCACTGGTCCATAACAATTAAGCAAGCGTAACCATAAGTCAAAATCAAAATTAATTTGAATTAAATTCAATATCAGATGCAACAAGTAATGTTGGAACCTATGAGCATAATGCGGAAAACAACATAGTGGTGATTCAAGCTTCTTTCATCTTACAACCTATGAATGCTGCCCAATGCACCAGCATTTGGATTCGGAAATGCAAAAAATATGCACTTGATTCGTTGGTGAACAAGTGCCATTGCACACCTTCAAGCATAGTAAGAAAATTCACATTGGTGGGAGCACAAGGTCATCCTAAAGCAATGCAATGAATATAGTGGGAAAATGGAAAGGAATATCTGAAAACTCGAATATGGAATATGATAGCAATAGCAGGCAGAAAGAAAAGAAAGAACCCAAAATTCATGAAGGATATCCTACGAGAATGTTGCCTGTATGGATGGATGGCAATGTACAAATCATTTTGTGACAACAACAGAAATGCAGTTTATCCACCCAATTCCCGTAAGGGATAGCCATTGTACAAGAGGCCATTGGCCACAGACTGAAGATTTGCCAATTACATGACCATCCAAACTAGTTAGTTTTCTAGTACATAAAGTTACTCCCAATTCCTCAGTAGTAATGATACAGGAAAACCTACAACGATATATTTGAAAGAAAGAATCACTTGATATTTCATAACTCACATGGCACATAGCTCCCAAACAAGATAGATGTCAAAACTCGAACAAAGATAAGGCCGCATCAACTTAGAAGTTAATCCATTCAGAGAAACATCAGATCTCATGTCACATCCTGTTAACAAATGATGTATAGTTTCAGGACCACAAATAAGAACTCAAGAACATGCATTTGAGAAACAATTAATAGAATATTTTAAACAACTAAAAGTCATGCAAAGCAACAAAGTTGGTAAAATACTATTCTCCTTGGTCAAGGCACAAGGATTTTGGAACCTCATGTAAACTAGGAATACTGTAACTCTTTTCTTTAGGTACCAAAGCAAACAGTTTTAACTTTCACAATTGAAAAGGTTCTCCAATGGCAAACTCAAAGTTCTTCTAGAAATAAGGTCCTTTATTCTCGTCACTTGAGATAAAGCTGAATGGAACCAAGAGATTTAAGGGTTTTTTGGGGGTTTATCTGGATGTTAAAATGAATCAAACTTCCAAAATGCAATTCAAAATAAAATCAATAAAATAACAGTGAAAGTTAAGTTCAAAATAGATGTAAATACAACTATTATATTGAATGGATTTGAGTCTTATTGTGAAATATCAACTGAAATTTTACCAAAATTTATAGTCATCGAAATATGAACTCAAATTCAAAATAATTGATATGTGATTTAGATAACTTGTTGGAGATTCATAAATATACTAAATGGGTTTTCAACATCACTAATCCCGCAACAATAGATGAAGTGCCTAAACACCCAAATCTAATATACTGACTGCCTCAAAGCATGCATATGGCCATTCTTGTAGTATTAGTCTCTAGAATTGGATTGAATGTTGGATGGCTTGAATTCATGAACGAAAGATAAAATGCCCAAATAGAAATATTCATGAAATTTGCCAAAAACAAACTCAATTAGGAAAGAGAAATTGAGAAGCTAACTTTTACCTAGCAATAGTGATATCATTTCAATTAAGTAGCTTCAGAGTATTCTCTTCTTCACTTAGTAGTTGGCCTTTTGCTTTCTCACCCAAGTGAGGTATTAATATCATTTCAAAAATTGAAAGAAAAAGCTCCGTATTCAATATTCATCCATTTTTATACTTTCAGAGGGGAGAGAGAGGAGATAGAAAATGTAAACCTGAAGAGGGGAAGAAGATGGAGGGCAGCAGTGTCACAGCAGGGGGCTAGTATAGACGGACTATCACAGTAGGAGTTTGTGTCACAAGCTCGCAACAACATTGCAACAGGGGGGCTACCATGGATAGACTATCACAACAGGGGTCTATGTCGTAGGTTCACAGTAGCATCGTAGCATAGCTGAGGAGGGGAGGAAGAGGAAGAGGCTTTTATTACAGCCCATCGACCATGGATGGAGTGATGATTAAGGAAGCAAGGCAAACCCCTCACCTATCACAGCTAGACACAAACACTTGTCATCGGAGCAGATGCCGTCGTCGTCAACGACTACACTCCCTCTCAGCAGCATTGTGGTAGTGAACAACAGCAGTCAATAGATGTTTGATTTTTGTGAATGACCAGGCAAAGGCACACATTAGTAGGGGATGGATGGATGGATGGATCAGATTTTCCAAAATATGTCTAGATCTCTAGATTTTGTATAGACATATTTAAAGGGCTTAGATTTAGTCCCTAAGATGATTGATCAGCTCCAATCTGAGCGTGGTGATTATGTTAGATAAAGAGTCGTTCGGTGCCAGAGCAAGTTTGCAGAAGAGTTCCATTCCATCCTTATCGTTAATAGTGATGGAATGGCTGTCCACAAGCCACCAGGTAATTCCCCTACACTCCCTAGATTTGGAACAGTAGCATATTTAGAGACGAGTAGCGGCAGACGACAAAGAGTCGACGGCGGCTTGGGAAGTCTGACAGGCGACGGGCAACATCATCAGCAGAAAGGAAGACAGTGGCATCCTAAGATCATGACGCTGATAGGTTTTTTCCAGCCAGAAATAGAGGCGACTGCGTTGGCGACGAGCAGAGGACAGAGATCTGGGCTGGTTTTGCTCGACAGCAAGGAAGCATTGTCGGCAGTGTCGGAGTTGAATGTAGGCTTTTTTTGGCTACCAGAGGAGGCTATCCGATGCGACGAAGGTAGAGTTAGAGTCGGAGTGCCGATTTTTTGGTCAATGGAGATCACTTGACAAACACTCGGACGGTGGCAGTGCAAGAGGCAGAGGCAGCCTGCGATCATCGGTAGCAAAGACTCTGATAGGTTTTCAGCGCTTCAAATTTTCTAGCCAGAAATGATGGAGGCTGATCGGGCAATCAACGGTAGCATGCACAGAGTTGCACGACGAGAGGTCAGGTTTTCTCTCTCTACCAAAATCAGGGAGTCGACGGTTGTCGGCAGCAAGCAGGGACAACAGAGAGTGGCGGCTGTTGGTGTGGTGGCCAGAGCTTTGCTTGCAGAATTGTCATGGGAGAGAGAAGTGAAGGCAAGGCAAATGGAAGGCATCCCTTGCTGATGTGCCGTGCAACCAAAGAAAAAGTGTTTTATGGTGACATGCCATGCAACCAAAAAAACATATTGAGGGAGATGTTCTGCCAGGTGGCGTGTAGTTGAGGTATCAGCAACCCGTATAGGTAAGGTGGAGCCAGTGTTTTGAATGTTGCTGTTGAACAACGGGCGTGAAGCTATGAAGAATGCGATACATTCTTGTCGTGCACAAGTGCATTTTTTGGCAACAGACTAGAAAAATTAATTTTTTTTTATATGCATCTCCACTTGTCCAAAATAATGAATTTTATACATGAGACGTGTAAAATAGTGCCTCATAAAAATTTATTTTTACAAATTAATTGCATAGTATTCACATTAGACATGCATGAAATTAATTAGATTTTGGCAATCCATAATTAGTAAGAATATCTTAATTAATTAATTAAAATATTTGGGACCTGCCAATGATGCAGGCGAGAATTCCAAAAATACCCCTGACGCGATAGTCAAGCTTCTTTCCAGGACGTGACAGTTAGACTCTTTCCAAGGCATGACAGTTAAGCTCCTTCCAGGATGTGGTAGTGAGGCTCCTTCTACGGCGTGTTAGTCAGGCTCCTTCTAAAGCGTGATAATCAAGCTCCTTCCAGGGCATGGCAGTCGGGCTTCTTTCAGGATGTGCTAGTCAATCTTTTCCTAAGGAGTGGCAATCAGGCTCCTTCCAAAACAGGGTAGTCAGGTTCAAATTTTCCAAAATGCCCAAAATGCCTCTAGAATGCAACCAAGGCATAATTTTTAAAAATGCCCAAATTGCCCCTAAAGGCTCAAAAGCTATAAATATCCCCTCACTTGGCCTTGAAAGGAGATAGAATTTTTTCTAGGAATTTGAGGATTCTTCAAGAGGCAGATGCCTTCACTGACATGAGCGACCCTTGGCAACTAATAATTTCTCGTAGTACCTGAGGGCACTCTGCCATGACCCCACCATGGTACACATGTGGATTCTACCCATACTGTGGTAATGGTAGGTCCTATATAATTAATGGACAATAGGATAATATTGGATGAGATAATTAAAACACATCAAAATATGTTTCAACCCTAAAAATTGCAGAGTAGCTCTAGAAATGCCCCATAAATCAGGAAAATAATGACATTGTCTTAAATCAACTAAGAACTATCATTGGCACTAATTGTTACTATTGGTGCTAATCATGATTAAGTTTAATTAACTTAAAGTATAACTAAGCTTAATTCATGCACAATCTGACTCTACGATCTCTCATAGGAGGATGACAGAGATCACCCAATTCCAATTTTCCATGGGATATTGAGAAACAGTACTCTCCAACTCATTCAAAAGCCTAAGCCTAGGATCGAGTTACCAAGTTATGACTCACCAAGTCAAACCTTATCAAACACCACTCACTCAGTCACCTAAAAGCCTAAGTCTAGGATCAGGTTACTAAGTTATGGTTCACCAAGTCAAACTTTAGCAAACATCACTCACTCAGTCACCTAAAAGCCTAAGTTTAGGATCGAATCACTGAGTTATGGCTCATCGAGTCACTAAGGGCCTGTTTGGCCTGGCGGTGGCTTTTAAGCACTTACAGGAAGTGCGTTTGCACGTAGAGCTTTTGGGAAA
>JAYJMB010044187.1:0-31346 GCA_036873735.1 Pouteria campechiana
CGGCGCCCTCTGACATTTTCTCTATCTTGCAGGATTCTAGGCGGGATCTTCTCGAGAGCCAGATCAGCATTCCGTTTTGGGACAACCCAAACACCATCCATTCACACATGCTTGTATACAAGCAATTTCATTCAACAGGACAATTACTATCCCCATATAGTAATCCATTAAATTTAAAAAGGGAGCCAACTTACCTTAATGAGGTACTATTTCACAATTCTTCAAGTTTCCATAACTTAGTTTCCAATCCATATTTGAATAGCCCTAGACATATATCACAATTTATATCACATATGTTTCTCATAGACATCAATTCTTTAAGTTTCCATAACTTAGTCTCCAATCCATATTTGAATAGCCCTAGACACATATCACAATCTATATCACATATGTTTCTCATAGACTTCAATTCTATTGGATCATTCTAGTTAAATAAACATACATGTCTAGGTGCTAGGATCTATCCAAATTGATACCCATTTATGAGGTAACTTTCCAATTGTGTCTCAAATGCCAAAGTCAACATCCATGTGGTTATTTTTCTTGAATCCCTTCAACTCTTTAACTAATATATCAGATACTTTGTCTTAATGACCCATTTAATCAATCAACCCTATTTCTATGGAGTCATGGCATCAAACAACTTATGTGCATCACTTAAATCCTAATATTACCATAAGATTTTTTAAAGGAATTTCATTACCAACAACACATACGCCTTGTTTAACATAATTATGTTATAATAACTTTATGAATGTAATTATATCACAATAACTTTGTGAATGAACTCTAAACTTGAACAAATCACTATTCCATATCATAAACCACAGAAATCCCAATTTAGAATACAACTTGGCTGTCCAATTTCTTGGATGGCAAAACACATAAATGTCCACACTCAATTTACTTTCTAAAACATTGTTATTTATTAAGTAACCATTTTTCCCATGATTCTATAGCCATTTATTTTATTTTCTCTCTCAAAACTACTCTTCACAAATTGGGTATAGACCCTAACAAAGTAAAATCATGAAATCAGATAAGATAAAGGAGCTTACCTTCGATTTCGTGCGTGACTTCCATCTCCAAGCAAGAATCCAACTTTAAATCACCAAGGATCTCCACCACGCAAAGCAAAACTCAGTTTTCCTTCTTTTTCCACCTTCTAATTGGATAGAACTCGAGTATGGATATAGGGATGGGTGTTTGCATGCCTACACAATGCTATTTCCTAGCAAAAATGTCGAGAAATAGGGGTGGAAAGCGTGAGGCCAGGGCGTGGAAAGAAGAATGGTGAATGGAGAAGAATAAGGGTTGAAACATATAAATAAATGTGGGTTACTACTCATTATTGCCTTGTTGGCATCGCAGCACCCAATTCGCTAAACACCTATCTGGTGCCTATTTTGCATTGGCATTGCGGCGCCAGATTTGGGCGCCGTGGCACCCCAGCAGTACCCCTTTTTTTGCTTGAATTTCCAACATGTTTTACTTCTCATTTTTTCTTATACATTTTTGTCATGATTTTTTCCTATACATTTTTGTCATGATTTTTTCCATTAATTCAAAATTAAAATACACCATAATTTCCCTCAAATAAATCAAAATTATGTCCAATATATGGACTCTTAATCATTTTCATTATATAACAACTTGCTTCAAAGATTTTTAGTCATTCATTTTTATACATAACGGAGCAAAATTTTACTTATAATACTATTAAATGCATCATAATATCCCTTCGTTAACTATGAACCAAATCACATAACCATTCATATATGCATATAACTTATATTTTTGAATGATGTCATGTCATAACAAATTGTTTCCTTATCTCAATTCATCACTATGTTAAAAAATAAAAAAAAAATTACCCCCATTTTTCAACACCCCAGTGTTACAGCACCGTACATCACAACTCATTTGTACACCCTCACCCTCTTGTTTGTTGTTATTGTTGAGAAGTTGGGTCAATCCCAACATCATTTCATATTAATTCGCTTGCAAAATACTCAAATTTTTCAGCCCCAAACCCAATGGAATAAAACTCCATATATTCTGATGATCATTACTCATATCGGACAGAAGCATTGACTATTTGCCATCCTTTAATATAGAAGGTATATCAAACCCAACCAAAGTGGGTGGGGTTTTTCTCATCCACCAACATCAAAAGAAAATGGCAATATTAGGCGTCAGTATTACGTGTGTGTGTCTATGTATATGTATATATATATATGTATATATATACATATATATACACACACTCTCGTTTGGACTTGCATTGCCTGAACTCGCACCAATACGCGCCAATCTCCACAAAATCAAAATGCGGGTCTAAGGTTTGGAAGACGTACAGGCCAAGTTGCAGCAAAAATAGAACGGGAGGTTGCAAATATATCTTCTAGTTTTCTAAAATTGCAGATTCTTCCTCTAGTTTTGACCATTACATACTTAAAGTGTAATATCTAAAATTCTACTTTCCAAGTGTTTCTCGTAGCGGCTGATGAGCAGTGTTGCAAATATAAAGAAATAAATGATATCCCATTATGTTACCTTTTCCCTTCTTGAATTAAAATTTGAAAATTTATGCAATTTGATTTTCTTGTTATTTATATCTTTTCTCATTGAAAAAAATGAACATAATTCTCGTTTTTCTTGTGGAATTTTCATTTAGATTTTTAATTCAAATCATCACACCAAACAATGAGCATATTGTCAAATTTTTTATAAAGATTTTTCATAAAAAAAAAATCCTTCTTTAGCCGCATATATACCACTAAATAAGTAAACAAAACTATGACATACATTAATTTACCTAAATACTCTTATTTTTTGCTATTTTACCTTTATTGAAATAAGCCTTTTAAAAATAATAAATTTTGTTTCAAATTCTCCAATTTCAATAGAACTAAAATGAACAATGGAGCTGGTTAAGCACAAAGCAGAATTGCAGTGTTCATAGCCAGTTTATGTATTTGATATGTTTTCCAATCCTGACCACAAGAAAAAGTCCAAGGATTGCTTGTTTTATAAAATTGAGGGTTTGTTTGTTTAAATAGTGACGAAATATAGATAAAAAGAAGAAGAAAATATATCAAAAAGTCAACCAAATCGGGTATAATATCGACCATAAAATGAATAAAAATAAAATATTTATTTTTTTTTAAAAATAAAAATAATTAAAAATATAATAATTATTAAAAAATAAAGTTATTAAAAGCAAATAAATGTCATATCGGAAGAAAAAGGAGAGACTTTTACAACCTTTTAACTTTTACAAATCCAAACACACCTAAGTAGAAATTGAAATTTCTAGTTTCTTTTTACTTTTAAATACAATTCAAAGATGGAAGTCCTTGATATTTTTAATTATGATGGCAATAGTAACAAAGTACGCAGTCTATCTAATGCCTTCTTTAACTACTTAATTGTTGGTCGTTCAAATTTTAACTACTCTTTGTGCTCATTTATAGCTTGGGAAATCATTCAAGAAATACAAAACTCCACTTCTAATAAATCCACTGAATTCAAGATAATATTAAATAAAAAAAACTAAAATGTTCCAATCTGCAAATTCAGGGGAAGTGCTTGCAATTATGGAGAGCCGAGGAGGTGCTGGAAACATGCCAACAGCCGGCCGCAAATAATCAATGCGACAACCCTGTTACTGACAGAGGTATTCTTTCTTTAAGGCGAACGCCTAATCTAGACCGCATGCATCATCAGGTTCATGCCCTTCCCGTCTCTTCGATACTCCTCCTTAACGCCTATCTGACCAACTATCCTCTCTCCCTCCTTGTCTCTTCTCATTCTACAATGGTGGTGACTGGCCCACCAAATGATACGGAAGATTGGACGATTTTTATTTCAGTTGATAGATGCATAAAATGGGAAGTCTGATCATATCAGTTGATTGATATATTGTCGAAAAGAATATATTTAGAAGCAATTAGAAAAAAAATATAAAAATACTTAAACTTACTAAGGACATAATTCAAGATCAACAAGAATGGCGTTGGCCCCCACATGTAAGTGGGAGACGGATGATGATGATAGATGAATTGCGAAAATCAAAACCTTCGGAAGTCTGAAAGTAATAATTTTGGGGCATAAGATGGACGAAAACGGTGGTTAACTATTAGGATAGCATCCAAGTTTATAAATAGATTCCATGCACAGGGCATTTTCTGTTCATTTTCCACAGTAGTTCTCGTCCTCGTCCGCGAACAGAGACGCCGAGATGGAAGAATATGATGGGGCTGATGATGATATCTTCTACGATGATCTTAAAAGGTGGATAATATCGTTGATGATGGATGACGAAGAAGCAGACGGATCTGAAGAGGAACGGAAATCTCCAACGACGACGACGACCGGAATCCGCTACAAGCCCCCATTTCCTTTCCATGCAAGAAACTCCATTGATGGGTTCTCCAAGGAAATTTCCAAGTGTGAGAGTTCTTGCTTGGTTCCCAACGTGCACGGAATTCCGCTTTTCATTACTGAAGACCCCAACATGCTAAACGTAAGAGAAGAACTTCAATTACAGCGTTTGGCTCCTTTTTTTCTGTTTTATCCATCGATTCACATGATTCAATAGAGGAAACCGATGAAATGGTCCTGCCCCAAAAGATCAAGCTAGATGATGTTTTGGGCGGCGACATCCGCACAGTCATCTTAGATTAGTTGGGTCAATCTGATACTTTCATGGCAAGGCATATGTATGGTTTGGACCAGCTGATGTGCATCGTGTGAATCTATTCTTCAATCGCTCAGTGAAGTTTTTACTAATTGCAGATTTGGTCATTTGGATTGTTTAATGGTAACGAGAGCGGTACTGGAACCGGAGTTTTCATCCCTCGTTCCCCAAAGCATAGAAGAAAACCAAGAGCCAGTGAGTAATTTATTTATTTATTTTAAATATTAGTAACTTGATATTGCAATTGTTTCACACCGAGATAGTTGATTAAACACTGAATCTTTCATCGGGTAATTTTGTAAATGTTGCAGAGAGAAAGATTAACCATTAAAGCATGGTGTTGCAAGGAAGACAAGTACCAGAAAACTCCTTATTGTACATAAAAGAAACTGAAACATGCCCATATTCATTCATCTGTAAATGGCACGCATTTTTTCTCTGTAATATGTAATAAAAGGATAATAAATGTCACCGATTGGTGCAACAAGGAAGTGCTTGAGTGTTGAACTGCTGATTTTCCATACAGTTTGAGGGCTAATCAACACAATTGCAACTGGGTCATGCTAGGGTAAGCTGAACATGGCCCTGTTATTTCAAATTATTTTGTTCTCTCGATGTGTCTATCTGTGAGCAAATGGCTAATTGGACCAGACGAGAAGATAAATCAGATCGACTTTTGGAAGGCCAGTTGTTTCTTTTTAAGCCCTCGACGTTTCGCATGATCTTGCTAGGCTGATAAGATGGATGATCTAAAATCTTCCTGGAGTTTGACTATTGAGCGATTTGTACACATGATGCTGCATGTTCTATGATGAAATATAAATTTTATCATTTTGTTAGTGTTTTGTATGTAATACATTTAGACAGAAACAGCTATATTCATGATTTATTTGGGCTGCATAAGTAGATAGACCACTTTTTTTTTCTTTTTTTAATGAAAAGGTCCATTCAAGCATCTACTGTACTAAAATTTTCAATTTTAGTTTAATCTTTATTTTTCATCAAATTTTAGATTAGATTAATCACGAGGCCCACAAATTAGATTAACCTAATAAATTATAACAAAATCAATATTTTCTCCATACTAATTCTATGGCCAAGATGAAATGTTTAAATTTTATAATCTATATATGAATTTAATCGAACCGGTGCATTTGAGAAAAAACATGATATGAAATTAAAATTAAAATTTAGCACAATACAATCTTTAAATAAGCCTCATGATGGAAAAAATAATGATTTTAATAATTTGTTTACTTATGCAGCCCAAATAGACTGCAAATATTGTTATTTCCATCTAAATATAATATCTGTAAAGGTAGTAAATATGAATGATTCTGAATTCTTTTATGAGATATTTAACCCCACCTACAAATCTCATGCAGAACCAGACCATTGAAACACTTCCCACCTGCCGCTTAATTGATGATTAACGTGCTTCGTGTAAACTCTAGGTATAGTTGCTATATATTAGAAATGTATTTCAGGATAGATCGGCGGCATTTTGGTTCATATCTTGTCTATATTCATCTGTCTACATGCGCTCCCCGGTCCAATTAAGGAAGCTTTTGGTCGACCAAGCCAGATAGATAACAGCCAGATGGCCAACTGAATCGACGTCCACCTCAGGCTACCAAAACGAATTTACTTTCATATGTAACAGAATCATCCTTGAATTTAAATTCCTGTGAATATTATGCAATGTTTTGAATGAGAGAAGATTGGTAGTATTTTTGTGTTTGTGTGACTTTGACTCTGCACCTCGGCTGCCACGTCGTGGTTGTTAAGTACCTACCATTAGAGGTTAGTTGTTCATCTATTTTGATATACACACCTCAAATCAGTGGAGTTGTTGATCCCTATAGATCTATCAAAACAATAAAAAGAAATCGCTATCAACATCCCCTGCAAGCAATAGATTTAGGCACGTGGACAACGGAATAAATCACCAGATCCACGGCTTAAAGGAGTTAGCGATGGATGCACATGCATGAATGCAAGAAATTCAAAAGCAAAATTGGTTATTTTGCATATGAATTGGACAACTCCGGAGATTATCTAATCAAACCCTGGACGGTTGTAGCATTGCCATAGCGGGAAAATCCGCAAGTTCGGCTTGAACAATCAATGGAAGGTATTTATTGGAAAGGATGTGCATGAAGAATTTTATTTTCCTAAGCTTTATTTGGCACATACTTCCTATAATAACCCAACCTTCTTTCATCACTACCTGTGTTGTTAAATTTTACTTTTTATAGCCTAACATCATCCCCTGTTGTCATCATTTTCATTTTGGTTTCATTTCGTTCCAATTAAATCCTCCTTACAGTGATCTAGTGAAAGAATAATTTCATCAGGCCGTGTGACCATTCCGACCCAGCAAAATAACAATTTCATAAGATATGAGCAGTTCGTTGAATAGTTCCATATTAAGTTATCGTATATAATCACACCTACGAATTTCTCATGTGGAATGAGAGTTCCAACAGGGGGATTCAATTACAGCAATACACAAATTAAATCTTAATAAAACTACCTTACTCCTGACTGACGATTTCAATCAGTATGTTCTCACTTCGGTTTTAAAATGACACAAGCACCAATCCATCAGAAACCTGTGCAAGTCATGCCTGCAAATAATCAAGTATTTCTTTTTTTGGGGCCCAAAAATAAGTGTCCAACATGGCCAGAGTAACCATCTCTCGTTGCTACTTGACAGTTCAAAATTATTTATCTTAAAGGCACTTCTTCGAAACGGTTTACGCAGATGGAAAAACTGAAAATTTAATAGTTTGGTAAACACAATAAAATTAATTGTATACATATATGATGAGCGTATCTATTTTGTGCACTTTTACACCATGGCCCAAGAAAAGATTTAATACAATAAGCTCATAAGCTGTTATTATTTACCTTAAATAATAACTGGAATGAGTTTAAATATATATATATATATATATATATATATATGTGCATGTATGTATGTAGTATTTTTTGGTCAAATATTAGTAAGTCCCATTAGTTTCCAAGTATTCCACACGCCACTTTGATTTTTTATTATTTATTTCTTTTTCTGTTCTTGTTGTAGGGGTATTGTCATTATTTAAAAAAATTATAATACAGTAATAGTATTTGACCAAACAATGACTGATAAACATTGATGACATAACTTACTAGAGTTTAATATGTAAAATTTAAAGATAATTGAATTAATTTGTAATTAAGCAAACTTAAAAATTCCAATTTGCGAAAACCCCTACTAAATGGGAGGAGTTACTATAAAATATTGCCACCCAAAACACCTCTTGAGAAATGGGAAGGCATGTCTTTGTAAGAGAGCACAAACTTGGAGAGTGTTTTCTTCCCCTTAAAAGCACTTTTTCCATTGCTAATTAAACAAATACAATCGAACCCTACACTGTTGTTGAAAATCAAAATGCTTGAAAACATGTTTTTAGGAAAGCTAAACATGGCCTTATACCCTTAAAGCAGACCTGTTCAATATGCAAGTAATACACTCAATTTACTAAAGGCAGTTGCGTTGAAGCATTTTCCTTGCTTTCTGATAAGAATACTGATGCCATAAAACTACTCTGCAGTCCTTGCAAAGACCTAGTACTAAAATTATTATACATAAACCATCTAGAAGTGCCATTCAAGTCCAGAGAGATTGAAGAGAAGATTTGCAGCAGGCTGACAGCATGGTTTTGCATGTATGACAATGCGGGACCATCAATTATTTGATCCTAAACACTCCTGTGCCTACCAACCCTGATGCCTTTTGGCCTGAATGTGGGAATGCCTGATGCAGGGCCAGTTTTGTCAAATATCACGTTGGCAACTATGTCATGAATCACCCATTCAACCTCTCCTCCAGTTGCATTTTTTACCTCTCATTCGTGGGGATCAAAACAGGAAGAACTTGGTGTGAACAACATTTATCATCAATTAATCCCTATGCAGCTTTACAACCCCAATTAGTGGCAATAATATGGAAATTTATGGTTAGTACCTTGCATAATCACATTCTTCAGTCCCTTGGTCGAGCCAGCCAGAGTGAACTGAGTGCTCTCAATCGTGAAAAGTAGTCACTGATAGCCAGTAATGCCCGGGCTGCTTGCCGTGTAGTCAATATTCGATGCATCTGTTGCAACGTCTGCTGTCTGAGAAGATCAGCCTGGACAAAGAGAACAGACGTAAGACTGCTAGAGGGTATAACACAATGCTGGAGGAATCTGTGGTATAGTTGGCCCAATAACTTCTACAAGTAAGACAATCACCATCTGCATTATTTTCAGCCATTTACAATTTAGAGCCATTTTCATATGCTTCATATTCATCAATCTGAGAACACTAGTGCCGGAATACATTAGGAAGATTTCTTCCAGTACCATACCTGGCGGAGGAAGTTCTCTAGCGTGCCAAGCTTGCCCATTGCAATTGCCATCTGACCCATGTAATTGGCCACATCCCCAGAACCTGAAGGCCCCAGAGAACCGGAAGCAATAGTCTCAGCAAGAGACTGCTGCAATGCTTCCATGCCTTGAGACAAGGCATCTTCTGCCTGTTGAGAAGACTGCTGCAGATTGCATATGCCCATCAACTGCTGGTCCGTCAATGGCTCTAGTTGGCCTGCAAGCAACTGAAAGTAACAGTTGCACCGCTTCAATCAAATAAAAAAGCCAGGCTAAGGATGAAGATATAGTGTGCTAAAGACACCATCAATTTACAAAGGCATCACAGGCACTGCAAGAAAATGAACTGGTGGGCCTAATTGAAACATGCCCCTAGTAAATATCAGGCCTGTCTTCTAAGGTGGGAAATTATGAAATTGAAATGAATGAACTGTCCCATAAATAAACCAAAAGTGCAGATTTAACTCAAGTATGTAGCAGCTGCAGGACAAAGAATCCTGATTTTAGCACCAGCCAACTTCATGATAAAATCCATCTGATGAGTCTCATATCACCGAGGAGAGGATTCACCAAACCATTCCTATGCATAACCTTTATGGTTTAAAAACATGCATAGAAGTTGATCACCTTAAGAAGTTCAGAGGACCGGAAGCCACCCAACCACATGAAACATCTCTCTGCAGGAGTTGTCCACATGCCTGAAAGCATGTGGAACACATCAGCCTTTGCTCCAATGCTTTTGACCCTGAAAAATTCATCATGGTGTGCCATTATACCATCAACAAGCATACGCAGCTCATTATCACCCACATGAGAATTTAAAGCTGTCCTCAAATCATTGATTTGTCGCTGATGCTCATCAAGCCACTTGGCATATTCCAGATCAAATGCCAAAGCCCCTGAAATTTTATTGGACAGACAACTTGATCAGAAACATGTCTGCTTTTACGTACCAATCTTAAACTCCCAAATGTAATAGTTTATTCAATGTGTCCAGATCACTGATGCAAATTTATTCACTTGCTTATCATAACAGAACCAAATAAATAAACATAATAAACCCCATACCATTCCCTCCCATTGAAAGATTTTGATCTCCTAAACATCCACTTGCAAAAAAAATACCCTACACCACACAGACAAGTTTACAACAAAAAGATCAGTAGGTTGAAAAAAAGAGTGGAAGCTATAATATTTATTGGAAATAAAGAGAGACAATGATAATCTAGTTTGAATTGTGAAAATTAATGTACCTGTTGTCGTGCTCGTTGAAGCTCTTGTTCAAGCTGCGTCAGCTTCAATCGACTACTCTCAAGCTGCTGAACATAGACCTATGAAAAGGAAGAGCTAACTCACTGCTCAAAATCTCATTCACTTTCACATGTTATGCATTCAACTACAAAGTAAAAAGAATAAAAGCTTGCATCTTTTATGCCAGTTTCAGAGCACTAAGGTAATGTGGTACATGGAGGATGAACGTAATCTGCATAAAATTATGGATGCCCTGACAAATCCTCAACAAATGGACAGCAAGAACTCCTTTTTTTCCTTTTTCCTTTTTTTATTTCTATTTTTTTTTTCTTTCTAATCTTTCGAATGAATGGGGACAACAAAATACCATGAAAGAGAGTCATCAAAAAGCCTAAGTATCATAGACAAAGGTGGCAAATGCTTGTGCTAAACACAACAGGGTAGGTTCCTCCGAGACATAAATACAAAGAAACATGTCAATGCTTGATGGTTGAGGCTGTGTCTACTGACTTTCCACGCAACGTGATGCCAATAACACATAATTCATAGAGAGATACACATAAAACAAAAGATATTATACAAAAATGCACCCGCATGAAGTTCTAATGCTCCATGGAAGGCAATACCCTCACATAAGCAAATTTTCCCTTTCAAGAGAAATAGACAGAAAAATGAAGCCTTGAAAATTTCTGTGAATGTAACCTGGATATAAATAAAAATCAAAGAGAATACATCGGATATTATGACTGCATCTTTCAAGTGCCATGCGGAAAATCATGCACAAAGAAAAAACATAACAGACTAGCAGAACCAGCTTACCTTCTTCCTTAACCTACTCTTTCTTGCTGCTTCCCGATTCTGAACAAGTCTTCGAAGTGTCTGAACAGCAATTCATCAAATTGTTAATAGTTGAAACTCCCAATTAGAGATAAGTTTAATAAAAGAATTCTGTTCAATCAAGAAAATTTGCTAGAACCTTTTGCTCCCCTATTTTATCCTTCGACATGTCAATGGAATCCAAAGAAGCAATTGTGCCATGCTGACCAACCCTGGACTGACAAAAGATAAAAGATCACTACTATCAGCCCATTGAAGTCACTGTTGAGGAACCGAAACAACATCATCAGCTATTCCGGTACAAAGAAGAAGAAACACTGCCAACGCAGATCATAGAATATACAAGTACTTGCTTTAATTCATATTAAAGATCTATTTTCAATTCATATATTGAGCATCAAGGAAAAATCACCCAGTCACAATCTTTAAAATTCAGAACAAAGCAAATAAGATCATTACCATTTGGTTCTTCTCATCTGTGTCAACATCTGTGGAAGTGTCAGTACGCGGACTGATATCAGCCATGCCAGAATCACCCCAACTCTCAAAATGCCCGTTGGATAATGGAATTGCTACTGGCATGATGCTCTTTTGGATAGAGTAGCGGCAGGAATCAACTGCTGATGCTGGAGAAGTTATCTCTAAAGAACTTACGTTCTGCAAAACAAGAAGGGTTACTGAATGGACAGAACTGCAATCTATAATAAGAGTTAAAAATAAATTTCAAACTCCAAATTGGAGGCAACTTCTTGATACAAATACCCAAAAAAATTGCAATGAATCACTCGACAATTCGCACGTTCAAGTGCTGACTGAGAGAGAGAGGGAGGGAGGGAGAGAGAGAGAGAGAGAGAGAGAGAGAGAGAGAGAGAGAGAGAGAGAGAGTTACCGCGTGTAGGCCTCCAAACTGAAGTGGAGACGAAGTGTCCACAGCCAGACTGCCTGACTTTGAGTTATACATAGGATCTAGACGAAAGAAGACATAATGACAAATAAAACAAAATTAAAAGCAGGTAAAGAATATGAAGTCTGTCTACTCCAAGCTCCTATCAAAAAATTGGGAGTTCTAACATCAAATCATTTGCGGCTATGATAAGAAAAAGCAAAGCAACCCTCAATGTGTAGAAGACATTTTTGGGGCGAGGCCAGCAATGGTCTTCCACAGCCTCATAAAAACCTTAACTGATCAGAGGCTACATGGTATATCTAATGATCCAGGAGTTGGTCAGGCAAGAACAAATTCCAGGTGAACGATATCTCCGCTATGAGTTTCAACAGACAACTACAACTAGCCTAGAATCTTGTTCCCTGTTCAATGTCTCATTTTTGGAAGCGCCTGATGGTAGTAACATCTCCAATGACCGGCGAAAGATGTGAGAATTCACTTAAAAGCCCAATAGAAGGACTTCGACTGAAGTAATGCATGCCGTAAAAAAATGAAATGAATAGTGCGCTTTACGATTTGAACCGAGCAGGGAAAGGATGGTCGTCAACATAGCCCACAAAACTATCAAGCCCAGAAGGGATATTGCAAGTAAGCAGCAATAATACGCTCTAACGGACAGTTAACAAAACTTAGCCAATCAAACAACCGAAGTTTTATCAAAAATGAAATCTTGGAATCAATGACAACACCCAAAAAGGATCATCGACCCCAAAAATACATACTTGGGCTTAAGTTAAAGACATCTTCCAGCTCCGGAAGATCCGAAATCCGAGACTGATTGAGCCTTGCTTCGACACCCCTGTTTTCATTCCAGCCAAAAGATTTTGCTACATCAAACCAACCAAAATTCCAAACAACAAATCATTGATGCATGGGATTGGAAATGGCGAGAACACCAGCAGAAAACACCCGTCCCAGCATCTGCCGGGCCACACGGACCGCGGTCGCATCTTTCGAACGGGTGTTAACTGCTCCGACCAGAGCACTCGCATTTTTCACTGCCGTGGGGCCCACAGATGAGGAACGGGTGGAAAAGCGAACACGTGCGCCGAAGAGAGAAGAAAGAGGAATACCGTCATACCGAGAGTAAGGAGACGAAGAAGATGACGTGTACATCTCCACTGATAAGGAGGCGCTGCGCGACAAGAAGCTCTGTTGCATTCCTTGCGACCACCTCAGCTCCTCACCATCTCCTAATGCTCAGAAGCGAGCAGTTTGAAGAAGATGACGATGGGAGAGGGAGAGAGGAAAGACGCGATGCGATTATCTTCTTCTATCATTTTCGACTGCCCTGCCCTCTGGATAGCGTATCGGTACGGCTGCCTCCTCCTCTCTTTCTTCCTTGATTTTGAAGACTCACTGTTTTAATTTTTCCTGCTGCTGCCGTTGCTGCGTATGCGTATTTGCTTCTGCTGCCTGCTGGGCTGGATTTGAGCCTCCCGATGCCTTGGCCCTGCCCTTTCGGGAAAGACCCTCGTCCTCCCGCGATGGGGGCCCGTCCTTTGTCTTCTAGCACGTGATTGCGGGGCCCACCTTTCGACGGCTCGAATCTCTGCCACGTACGTACGGGGCTGAGAGCTTTCACCTTCCCATGATCGCCTTCGTCCTTTCTCCTCTGCTTATATTAAGGTACCAGATGAGACTGACTGACAATGCCTGTGCTCTTCAGCTACTCCGCTCGTGGGCCCCACCCCAGCCCAGATCTCATTTCCTGTAACACGCTGGTCCCGAGCCCCACCTGATGTTCTCGATGGATGATTTGGATTTTGCCTCGCTGCTACTATAGTGAATTTTCAATGATCGTATCCGTTAATGTGTAGTGATGATGATTTAAACATCAGATGAACGGTTTAGATCTGGTGTTTTGGTAGCAAGTGGGGATGAGAGGGGGTGGCCGTGGAAGGGAAGGGAAGGGAAGGGAAGGTAAGGGAGGGAACGCGCCCTTGCTTGTAAGAAACCTCCGTGTCTTAATAACCGCTGCATCCCAGTACTGCTGCTGACAGGATGATGACGTGTCGGACGGTATGATGGAATGCTAGTCCGCCACGGCATCGGCCTGTCCTACTCTTCTCTCTCTGTCGTCGTTGGTGACGCCGCCCGTCACGTGAGGGGAATTTTACCAGAACCTCCTCTTCAAAGTCCCAACTTCCCTCCAAGAACTACTTCCCCGTAAGTGGTCCATCCGGATTTTTTGTGGATACAATTACTATCGCAGATTTTTAAGTTGGGATTGTCAGTTTGTCATGGCATCTTTAGATCTTAAAGACTCAAACCATGAATGTTTTGGAGAAGAAAATAAAGAGTAAAAGCCAAGTTTTGGTGAAACAATAAAAACAATATGCTTTTCACGAATTTTTATATCATCCCACCCGGCGTCTTATCTTGCTTTCCATGTGGGGTTTCCAAAATCTGCCTTTTAAGAACTCTCTTTCTCATGTTTGCTTATCTTAATAACTATTTATTATTATTATTATTATTATTATTTGTATCAAAAGATTTATATGTTTGATCTGTATTTGCTTCATGTTTGACATTTTCTAAGAGTTTAATCAGTATTTAAAAATATGTTTGGTAGATTGTGCGACTCTAGTTATCTCTTTGAAATTGTCAACCACCTCACCCCTCATTTTAAATAATTTTTACTTAATTCATTTCTCTTCTCAAAATAGCTTGCATTTTATGTCAACTAGCCCTCTGCAAAGTAACTCTTTCATTCATTGCATGGTAAACAACAGACTCTCATATTTATTTTAACTTGGAAACAAAAGGACATCGTGGAAATTGTTGTACTTTCGATTCCACTTTCGTGTTGGCTGTAACTGCTGGCTGTAGGCAATCGTACTTCTTCAGTTCGTAGGGAT
The DNA here is from genome assembly GCA_036873735.1 of Pouteria campechiana. Classification (NCBI taxonomy): domain Eukaryota; kingdom Viridiplantae; phylum Streptophyta; class Magnoliopsida; order Ericales; family Sapotaceae; genus Pouteria; species Pouteria campechiana. Next base: position 15,013 of record JAYJMB010044187.1, read on the forward strand.
ATTGCCTGGGCTTTTTAATTTTTTTCTCAGAAATCTTAACTTTGTTTTTGACCAGTTTTGGAATCAAGGAAAGATGAGAAATGAGAAGAAAAAAGTGAAAATTCGAACATATAAAATAAGTAGATTTTTTGAACTACAGAACAGATAATAATGGTTTAAAATATATTAACCATAACGGAAAAATTATGTTGTTTATAGGAAGAAAATGCTGCCCTTTTCCTTGGGTATCAAACAAAGCCTTAATTAATCAATTTCGTCAATGGCTAATAAATATAAATGAATGGAATGGAGTACTACCTTTTGTATGCTTTTGGTGTTGGAAGTGGCACGATTGTTTTAAAGCAAGCACTCAAAATATTATTGAGAAGCCGCGACCTCCGATCTTTCTTTCAGACAAGAACATCATCTTTCATTAAAAAGGATCAAAGTCACACGAATCCCTTTTTTTTCAAGTAATAGCCAATAGTCACAGACTATCACCACCTTGTGGGTGATTCTTATTCCTGATGTTTGACAGATGATCCACTCAAATACACGGGAACCCAATCGGCTGGAAGAAAAGACAACAAAAAAATAAAACAAAAAAAAGGCCCAAATCAGGGCTTCAGGAGGTGGGAAGCAGGTGTAAGCCATCGATTGGATCCTGAAAATCGAAAAGCACTTCAGCAACTTCAGCAAATATACGCTGAAAACAACAACAAAGCGCCATGGGCAGCTTCTGGCTCATATTTTATAATCTGAGCTGTTGATCCGTGAACGTCGGTCCAGCCTAGTTAGCTCATTGTTTGATTCACTGGAGGCACCATGGCGAACCGGTTGTCCTGTATGTGCTGTCCTGCATTCATATTTCCTTCCCAACCTGCCACAACCAGCGGAAGATCATGTATGTTTTGCAAATTTTTCCTGCTCTGTAGTATTAGTAAACTCCTATTTAATGTCTGTTTGGATTGTAATAGGGAGGACTGTAATGGGAAAGGTGTAATCGTGATAATGTGACCCTTTTAACTGTCTCCAACAACCAAATTTTTATCATCATGACATATATTTCCAATCATTTATCCATACTTTTACATTAAAAATCCTATTATGCTTATACTATCATCCGTCGTACTTTTCTAATCACCTCAGGTGCTTTGATATTTGCACCCTCTTTTTATTACATTACCTTCCCATTGCTGATAAACAATATTTACTCCATAAAAATTCCTGAGTAGCTCCTAGTTCGGAAAACCATTTTCATCTGCCATGCTTTTGAAACAACTTTGAAGGCATAAAAAACACAATTTCCTGAAATCCCTGTACCATTTTTACGAGTAAACGTGTGGGGCCATGAACCAGTGAGTGAGAAGAAGATTGGTATGGGTATTTACGGAACTCCTCTCGTCAAAGGCTTAAATAAGTCAGGTAGGGTTGGTATGTCATCTCAGCAATTCATAAAAAAAAAAAAAAAAGAAGGTTCCAACCTGCAACTAGACTGGTCTGACCCTCACCCTAGCTGCATGTCGAGATAGGGGTTAGGTAAAGCCCTGGGAGTATAGCTAGCGCTGGGAATGAATGCACGACACAAAAATCTAAACAGTAGACTGGCTTTGTTTTACCTTAAAGCTCCAGGAAAGAACGGACGCTGGTTAAAGGTACAGCTGAATATAAAACCGGAGCCCACATTATCTACATTCAAGATCTAAACTGTTTATTAACCTTTTTTTCTGGATTAATGTCATCTCAAAAAAAATTATGGCCATTGGTTCTTCATGTAGAGATAAGAAACAAACCATCGGTCTACAAGGGTATTATTTTCATAATAATATGATTTATAATTTTAATCACCCCCATAAATTATATTTAAAATAAGAAAGTATTTATAAAATTATGATAATTTAATATTCATATGAGTAATATTGATTTAAAAGTGGATATTTTATCATTTTTATTCAAAAAATGCACAAATGAAATAATCAATTTCTTTGGTTTTTTTATCTTTAAATGTTAAACTTTGAATAGAAGAAGATGGACGATGTAGATATATTAAATAATGTATAAAAGCACATCTATATCGGTCTTTGCTGACTATAAAATATAGCACTTATGACTTGCGTGAGCTGCTTTATTTGAAAATTTTAACAAGTTCATATATATTTTCAAGTTTTTTCGATTTTATAGGCTACTATAAATCTGGTATATAATGTTGTTTGTGTTACTAGTTAAATAGGTGATGTTAATAGTTATAGTCAACTGATAAGATCTCTTCCAACTATTATGGTGGGCCTAAAATGAAGAGGGTTGGCTGAAATATATCAGTGGTGATATAAGATCTCTTCAAACTATTATGGTAGGGAAGAGGGTTGGTTGAAATTCCAGTGATGCTACCCCTCTGAATCAAAACCATGTTTGAAAATAAATACTCTAGGGTCCTTTTAGGAATTGACGAAAAAAGTTGTGAAAAATTAGAATATAGAAAAAAGAATTGAGACGATACGATGTGTGACAAAAGGTAATAACTAAGAATAAGGTAAATAGAAACAAAATAAATAATTTTTTATGAAAAAGGTAAAAGATAATAATTAAAAATATATATAATAATGAAAAAGTAATATTATTAGATAGTTGAGATGTTAAATATTATTAAAAGACAAAAATAACAGTAGAAAAGGATAAAAAAACCTTTTTTTATCTATTTTTCCTCATTCCTAAATGGAGCCTTAGTATTTTTCTACTTTTATGGCCTACATAACTAACCAATATTTCTATTTTTTTATCGCAATTTAAAACATAAGAAATAAGTAATTCAGATTTATCTATGAAATACGTGGAATCTACATTGATGCCAGCTCTAGCTAAGAGCTGGGTCCTGATCCACTGTCACTGGACACAGCCTGCACCGTCCTCATCCACTCTCACTGGACGCAGCCTCCACCCATACCACACGAACGTGAATGAAACTTCGAGGAATTCTTTTAGGTTTTCTTGAGCCCACAACTGGGTCAGGCCATTTCACAACCAACTTCAATCACACAGATGCAGGCCCTATCCAACTATGTCATCAAACCAAAACCTGAATCAAAAGGAAAGTTAGGTTTGGCATGCAAGTGAAGCATGCCTAAAGCATCAAGAAGTGCAAAACAAAATCTACACCAACCACAGAAAAATGCTTCCATGTTTCTAAGGCCAAATAATTAGGTGGAGAGGAAGAAATTGCGGTGCTATCATCATTGATATTGGTTGTAATGTGATTGATGATCATCTTTGACGCTGGGAGCATATATGACTTGAAAATCTAGCTTAAAAATCACTTACCAAGTGCGGGGTGGAGGCCACGATTCCCAAGTTCTCTGTACTCTTGGCAAAGGGCACACCATTCGAACAAGCAGTGAGCCATCCAATCTGAGGCAGGTGCCTCCATCAGCCCATACTTCATCCTCAGCTTCCGGCGATACCTATGCGATGATTTACAGAAGGTACACAGATAGATTGTCCCACTTGTAGCACAAGCTGCAAAAATGTTGGAGCAAATTGCTTTGCATCAGCACACCATCATCCATCCACCATTCCAGGATGTTTGGAATTGCATTGTCTATTTGGTGAGGGTCTAGAGGCTTGTAGTAGCCATGCATTGTCTATGCATAGATTCACAGCTCAACAGAAATGGGTGTGGGTCACCTGAAGGGGCGCAAATTGGGTAGTCAACCCAATCCTAATCTTATTTATACAAATTCCAACCTAATCTTATTTATAGTATTTGGTGGTTGGGTTGAGGACAATCCGACCCTGAATCTAACTTTCTTGAATTCAGATTGAATTTGAATTAAGTTTAGGTTGACAATGCCGTTTGACACATCTTATGTTCACATATTTGATCTATTTAATAAATCAAAAGATTTATTATAACATGTTTATAAAAGGTAGATCTCTCAACATGGTAGGGTTGAAAACAAATGTATGAAAGGTCATTGTGGGGTAGAGTTGGGAATTAGGTTTGAAAGTTGGAACTATTATTTTGAATGGTAGGAGGTAGGTTAAGGGTTTAACAAGGGCTATGTCTAAGTTAACAAGGGCTATTTCTAAGTTATCAAAAGAAGGATTAGGGCTGGATCAATGGAGTTACAACCACCTTATCCGTACAACTCAAATATTAAAATGTGTTGCACTTTCCATCCCAAGCTGACCTTAACGGTTAGAAGGGTTTCAACCCATCTGAAATTCAGATTAAATCTATTTGAGTTCAGGTTAATCCAATCCAAGTTCCACCCCAAAATTATCAATCCATGTTCTAGCAAACGTGAGATATTTTTAAATCTATTTTTATTAACCTCGAGATCTAGGCCATAAATCAAGATAACGTATCCTAATTACCACATATTTCATCCAGTTCCCAACATTTTTGAGCATGCAGACTTCTTTTCCGCTCCACAATCCATTTTTTTTAATCTTATTTTTCTAATTTCAACCAATGAGTAGTAAAATACAGTGAATGGTCTAATATGAGCTGCATATACGATTCTATCGATATGAAATGGGAGGTAAATCTAGCGGAAATTTTCTCATTAGTTTCAGAAATAAGCTACGGTGTTTGACTTCGCCTGAAGAGACTTACTTGAGTGGCCCTCATCCAGAACCTCAGCTATCTGCCCAAACGTAATACATGGAAAAAGAACCGTTACCATAGCTGCCAAAGAACAGTCAAACACATTAGTAAATGATGGGAACAGTATGTTGTGAATTGTGAGAGGTGACAGAAAATAAACTTTTGTCTGGACAATTTTGGGTATTATCTATCTAATGTTAGGCCATGGTTTAAACTGATCATGGAAGGTTAGTTTCATGCATATGGAAGGTTAGGGAGATCACCATTCGATGGATCGTCAAAGCAGCTGAAAAGCCCAGTGGTCCACGCCGCTGTGCCGATGAAGGGCTTAGAACCAATGTTGCTGATGTTGCCATCGATCATGGTCATGCTACCACCATTGTTGCTAAAATTAGTTCGGTTAATGCCCGTGCTACCACTCATTCCAATGTTGTCAGCGTTCATACCCATGTTACTTCCATTCATGCCCGTGTTGGCACCGTAAATGGTGGCCTGCGGTAAAGGAGACTGAGGTGGAAATGCGACTGGCGCATTGGCTGGGAGCATCGTGGTGGGCACACCTGCAACGACATTTTCTTGTGGTAACATAACAGGAGCCTTCTGTGGGGATGGAGGCAAGGGAATATTGGCAGGTGGGTATTGATCTGGCTGCTGAGGAGGATGAGGTTGAGGTGGTGGGTATACTTGTGCTGGGGGCGGGTATACCTGTGCTGATGGTGGGTTGCTGATGGTTTGGGCTTCCTGATGAGTTGGGGGATAATTAGGGGAAGGACTGCCAGGTGCTGTTGCAGGCCTTCCCATTTTTTCCACTCCCTTTTGCCTCTGAACTGGGGAGGGGTTTACAACTTCACACCTATTTATGGGAGTCACCATGTGCATTGACTTCCATGGGAGAGTCTACTAAAATTAACAAGTGGAAGTTTTCGCATGGTTGACAAAATAGATGCCATGTGATCGGCCAGGTGGCGTTGGCCTGATGCATGCATTTCAAAGGTCTGATTCTTTTGACTCCCTTCTGTGAGGCCCACTTGGCATTTCTTTTCTATTGTCTTTTGTGTGGACTAGCTAGTTTTTTTCAATGGCCAGTGATAAAGTATCTATAAAAACACCAGTTGGCATTGCTTGTTTAGGAGCAAGTGGTTGATGTCTTACCTGGCATGACTAGGGGTGTGCAAGAGTTGATTTAGGTCACGTTGGAGTTAACCTTACTTCTAAAAACATTAATCCTAATCTTAACTCAACCCATTTTTTTAAAACAACTTCAACCCTAAATTAACTTTTTTTCAAAAAATTCAGTTGGATCATGGGTTAAAAATGGGTTTACAATTCAGGTTGAAAATAAGCTGAAAACAACATAAAAATACACGGCGATTCTCAAAAGATCTACACGGTTTCATTGATCAATGCTTGTGCTATAGATACTTTAAGATAAAGATTTTAAATTGATAGAAGCAGGAAAAAGTAGTCGATGAGAATGAAGTAGTATCTTGATTCTTCTAAGCTCAAGCACATCGGAAAATGTTATGGCTTAGAGTTAATCTATTGTGCAGGGGGCAGGGGAATCCCGTAGTGGCGAGAAAAGGGGAAATTTTTTTGAATGACTTAGGCATTTTCAATTGCTTCAGTGGACCCGGTAAGAAAATATTGAATATAATTTTTTTGCTCAACTTGAAATCAGTTTGTGAAAAGAGTTGACGGGTTGGGTTATTCTTACGAAAACCAATCCAAAATAAAAAAAAAATGGGTTGGGCTAAACCCAGGTTCTGACCCAAATTTAAAATTTAGTCAACCCTAACCTTGCGAAAAGGAATTGGGTTGCATCGCAAAATTAGTTGGAAAGGGCTCAAGTCGCTGGTCAATAAGGAATAATCATGGAATTCTATTATAATAAATCTCAACATTAGCTCGGAGAGGCTCAAATCTACCTCGGAGCACTTGATTTTAATGCGGTCTGTTATTTAAGTTTTTCTGTGAACCAGTTTTTTGAAAGCCGTACCAATGCTGTTGATCCGGGGACTCGATCATCCGACAGGTCCTCCTGGGTGTTCCAACCCCAAAACCAAGAGGAGTCTGTGTGAGAAGGTAGGTATGGCTCAGGATCGAGAACCCTTGTTTCAAGGGTCCTTCATGATCCCTATACATCAACAGTAGGCTGGAAAATGGACACTCACAACGAGAAATTTTTTCGGATCTGGTTTCTGTAAGGTGAAACTAAAGAACTTTTAGAGAGAAAGAGAGAATATGATGACTAATGATTTAGTTTTAGCGAGAGAGAGAAGATATGAACACTAGATGATCTTGGATTCCTTGCGTCGATGCTAGAGAGGAGAACGAAGCATCAATTTATATTGAATTATATGTATAAATATAGAAAATAATTAAAAATCTAATAAATCTAAGAATCTCAAATCGTATCTTTCAATATACAACAAATCAATACTATAATTAATCCAAATCCCTAACATACTACAAATTTTGAGTGGCATCAATTAAATCTTTATAGTATATTTGATATGATATTTGGAGATCAATCAGGATCTTTTACTTCTTGCAAAAATAGGCCATCAAAGTTGCAATGTCTTCCAATCAACAATGAAGCTAGTTTCCAATTTCCATGTGCCATGTTGCACTTTTGTTCTCAAGCTTTTCAGGGTCTTACCCAAAAACAATGATCTGTCAACACAGGGAGAAAAGGAAGAGGTAATTGGTCTCATGCCATTGATCCACGCACTCGAAGGATTTAAGCTTTGCTTACGGTCATCTGGTGGACTAATCCCCGCCACACTCTTTCAGAAATCTAATTCTCAGCTCAATGCGTAGGCAAAACAAACATTCCTTTCGTCACTTCATGAATGCAGGGGAGAGTCAGATGGAGTAGATAATGCTATGCCTCTGATACCATTAATTGGGGGAACTGCTGCACTCTCCCTGTATGTGAACCATGTGTGTATTTAAACCATCATGAGCAGAACAAACCAACTGATAGGGCAATTAGAAAGGGACAATAAGCAGCACAGGAAAATACAATAATTCATATGAAAAAAAAAACCCTCAAATAACGAAAATAACCTACGGTACCATCAATCAATCAACTAACAAGAGTGGAGTCAGATTTTCCTAAGCTATGACCAGAAATACTTTCACATACAATAACCCCATCTTTAATAAGGAAAAGCACAATACCTTTCAAAGTGGAAAATCTCTCTAAAGCATGCTTAACATACAGGGATCCATGCTCTTTCCAAGTCATCCGTCTGCAGTTTCAAATGTTATAGCGGAGAATGCGCAAATTTCTAAAAATTTACCGTGCGGGCTTCAAATATATATCCCTAAAATATAGGTTAAAATTCAATGGATGACTAATATTTCCGCCACTCGAGCCTATTTTCTTTGGAGTGCTCGGCGTAATATCAGACATAGAACTGGGTCTGCTCTCATATCATTAATGCGACGGGTATGAGCTTTAACCCCTCAAAATCAACGTATTTAAATGAAAGTTGTTGTCCCTAAAAAAGTCTCAGACCATCCTTTCCTCATCCAATACGGATCTGTGATACCGGGACAGATAACAAGCTCGGCATTTCAAGCTGGAGACGACAATTCTAACCTAAATTGAAGATTGAAATTAAATCTGTTGGCCTTTACAGCCGCGATTTGATTTACTCTAAACCACAAACCAAAAACCAAGCGTGGCCCATTGGATCGTGGACGTTTGTTGAGCTGTTAACAACCAGCAATGCTTAATCTATACATTCCGGGCAATTAGGTTAGCAGAGTTTTTTAGACGGTTAAAGACCAACAACACCCAGCACATGCTTTGCAACCACTCACGATTACTTTACAACGAACGACGTCTTGACAGAGAATGATAGACTTTCATGTCCTGTAAAACAGAGATCCAATTCCAGCATACCACCAGTGTGTCCGTGGAGTACAATTGATCATTTCTTACATAGGTAAGCATAAAAGAAAGAAAAAAAAAAAAAAAAAATCCCAACGGAACACATTCCCCTCATCCAACTTCTGCGAAGTCTCCTCCAACCATGAGGGCGACGGATGCAGTCTATCCAGCAGACCCATATGCTTCGCCAGCAGATGGAAACAATGCGGCGTTCATGCCGCTTGCACCGCATAAGCCAGAACGATATGCCTCGTCATTAGCAAGCAGTCGCATCAGTCGATTCAACTCGGGTGCCTCCGACGCCTGTGAAGAAGAATCCCCGCCTCTGCAGCAATGGTCTACTGGCCTCTTCAACTGCACCGACGATGTCCAAAATTGCATGTTCTAGGCCACTTTTATTTACCAATTCGTGATTTTGAATTCATCCAATTCTTGTTTTGACCCACACGAACTTGATAGTTTATATCACCTTCTTCCATTTCTTTCCTTGTTTACCAATCAAAATGTTCCTGACAAGGAAAGTGGCTTGGAATTTGTGCAGGCTGCTTGACATGCTGCTGCGCTTGTATCATGTTCGGTCGGATTGCAGAAATTGTGGACGGAGGAGCGATACGTAAGCTTTTTGGGGACAGAAATATTAATATTTAGGTGACGGTGATGGTTTTTGAGGAATGATTTTGAGATGGGTTTGGTGCAATTTTGCAGCATGTTGGCTGAGCGGAGTGCTGTATGGGTGTCTTTCCTGCCCGAGTGGCCTCCAATGCTTCTATTCGTGGTTATACCGGTGGAAATTGAGGCAGCAGTATTCATTGGCCAGAGGCCCATGCCACGAATTCCTCATTGTTCTTTTCTGCAACCAGTGTTCGCTTTGTCAGATGCACAGAGAGCTAAAGAACCGTGGATGGGATACGGCGCTAGGTATTTTCGAGCATGGTGTTTTATTTCAACTCCCCACAACAATCGTTGAAGCCAACAACGCAATTTAAAAATTTTCTACAACAATGTTTTCATGGTGTGGAATAGGCTTGCAATTCTCATGACCAAGATCGAATGGTTGATGATGGTGTTTTACTTTATTATTTTACTGGGACGATAATTTAAATGTATTATATTCGATTTGATTTTTGTATTTCTGATTGATATGTCGGTTGGATTTTGGCAGGTTGGCATGAAAACATAACAACGCTTAGGCCCGCTTTTGCAACTTTGCCACCGATTGTGGAAGCCCCCATGAGCCGTAGATGAAAGAATGATAGAAGGGTTTTATCAGGCGTGAATCACTGGAGGAAGCGAATTGTCCGATTGCGGGGTGAGAAGTGGGCATCACACCATCTATTTAAACCATCACATCTGTACATAAAATTCAAAATATAATACAACTCGTTCATATTAAAAATCAACAAAATTAGATAATAAGGTCAGCCAAAATAAATAAAAAATAATGCAATTAAAATGTTTACTTTAAAAATAGAATACAGCCCACTTTCACACTTAAAATTTTTTTATTGTTATTTTATCTAATCAAGAAATATATTTAATGATTTGGATTATGCATATAACATGATGTAAATCATCTATAGTCAAAAATAATTTCAATGGTCTTTTCACCCTTTTTCACATTTTTTTTACTCCATCATACCTGATTATCTATTTATGTGATTTTTAACATGTATGAAATATATTATATTTAAAACTGTATAGATGAATGGGATGATTCAAATACAAGGTGCGTCATGGTTACAAAATGACTTTTGTAACTGGGATTAGAGATAATCCACTTCCTTGATCACACCGTGAAGGAAATTTCCTCTCTCCTTTAACACGACTCCTTTTTGTTGTAATGCATGTAACACATTTCTTGTTCCACATGTAAAAAAGTTGTTGTGGGTTCATGTATAAACTGTACATAAATGAATGAAAATACAACAAGCCAAATTCATTTTCTAGCATGGCATTAGAGTGAGATGGATTACAATAGTCTAAATTTGTTGGTCGTCTTCTTTTACTAGCCAGGTAATATTCTTTATAGGCACATTCCAAATGCCAAAACCTATGGCCTTCCTGAAAAGGTTTCAAAACATTATTTTGAGAATCCAAATCTAACCATATATTGTTTGAGATCCAAAATAAGAATATGGGAAAGCTCCAAACTTTCAAGCTGCAAAACAGAGGAACTTCGAATGATGTTGGGGTGGTCTAGCATAGACATTTAGATGCCCAAGTCAGCAGAAGATTCCACGAAAAATACAGGAATAGTAAAGAACTTTTTATGTTTAGCTTATACACACCTATATATGTTCTTTATATGTTTAGCTTATACACACCTATATATTTATAGCTGAGCTTGGGCCAATGCACATGTGGTATCTGGTGTGGTGTATTATGCAGAAATAATTTTGATTAAAAGGGATTTCTTGTTTAAAATGGATCTCAATTGTCTCTAGGATCCCCGGAAAGCTATAATAGATCTATTCTCCTATAACTACATGAGATCTTGATATAGGAAATGTGGTTTCCTTATATAAGCAGGTTCTGACATGGCCCAAATACTTACCTGTCCTTTTGTTGGCTTCCATTTTGATTGGTCTATGTTAGTGTTATCTAAAACTAGGCATGATGAGAGGCTTCTTAAAAAGCCTCTTTGCTTATCGAGTTGTGCACCCTCTTGTTGAGTTTCTGCCTCTTACTTCATTAAGTCTCCTCTAGCTGGAGACTTTGTCTAACAGGGAGGTCTTTTGTTGATGTTTAATCAATTCCCACACCTTTCCATATTGGGCCCTACTTACTCTCACTCTTTTCGTTGTAGTTCCTACTAACCTGAACATGGTCCTAAAGGAGTTCTCATTGGCCTAAGATAAATTTGAGAAGTTAGGTGTGGTACCTATCAGCCCAAAATTAGATCATGAAAGTGGAGTTGCTAGCATGTATAATTCCACCAACGTTGCCGCAAGCAGTGCAACTAGTTACACTGGTGCATTTGTTCATCTCCTCCTTTTGGCAGATGACACACCCTGTCTATTTGTTCATCTCCTTCTTTTGGCGAGCAAGATGCCTAGTTAAACTGGTGCATTTGTTTGTTCATCTCCTCCTTTTGATAGGCAGTATGCCCAGTTACGCTGGTGCATTAATTCGTTCATGTTCTCCTTTTGGTAAGTGGTACACCCGGTTATATGGTGCGTCCGTTTGTTGATCTCCTTCTTTTGGCAGTGATACACCCAGTTATTCTAGTCATTGATTCGTTCATCTCCTCCTTTTGCTAGGCGGTGTATGTAATTACGTTGGTGCATTTGTTCATTCATTTCCTCCTTTTAGCTAGCTTTTTCTTTCCTCATACTAATGTATTAGCCTTTTTATTAGTCTCTATAAGCCTTCTCTTGGGTCGGTTAGCTCAATGTTGAAATGCCTTTGCCCACAGATGGTGGTAATGTTAGTCTACCCTAACTTGGCCCAATTTTCACCAAAAGGTTTGCTACTTGTATTTCCTACATTGATGATACTTTCATAGATCTCATTAGTAGTACATCCCTTTGTGCCTACTATCCCACGATTATGTAGTGTTATCAAAATTGGAATAGATCGGTCGGTCGAACCATGGCCAGTTGATCAGTATGGTCCAATAGTAGATTTTTTTAAAGTTTAATATTATTAATAGAATAAAAGGATAAATTAAAGTAGTAAAGTATTATATAATATATACATATATATATTTATATTAATATCTATGGTTTAGTTTAATTTTTTTTGAAAAAACATAAAATCAGTATAACTGGTTGACCTGGTTGGTCGAATAGGTAGGACCAGAAACCAAACGCTTGACTGGTTCAACCACTAGTTTGGTTTTGAAAATATTGTAATTATGAGAAAATATATTCAAGTAATAGCCCACAACAAAAATAACTAAGAAGCCAAATGCATCCTCAAAGTCGTAACCATTCACTACAAGGGAAATGGCTTAATGCAGCCACTAATATCGCTGCATTTGCCTTGTTGCTTATATTCAAGGCTTAATGCAACCACTAATATCGTTGCATTTGCCTTGTTGCTTAATGCAATCATTTTTCAATTTGCTATATATTGATAAACACCGCAACTGTTCAGTTTACGGCATTTTCCTAAATGTCGCCAACTGTTTATTTTGCTATACTTGCATAAATGCAGCAATTTTTCATTTTGTTGCATCTGCCTATAAGCAACAACTGTTTATTTCACTGTATTTGTATAAATGCAGCAATTGCTTATTTCGGTATATCTGTTTAAATGCAACAAGTGCTCAACTTGTTGTACCTATTTAAACTCAACAACTCTCATTTCGTTACATCTGCCTAAATACAACAACTACTCATTTCGCTACATTTGCCTATAAGTAACAACTGTTCATTTCGCTACATCTATATAAACCTAGTAATTGCTCAATTCACTACATTTGTCTAAACGCAACAACTATTCATTTCATTGTATTTGCCTAAATGGAGCAAGTGCTTAACTCATTGCATTTGCCTAAATATAACAAATTATTGATATGGACTGCATTTAATATAATTAAGTGATTTCCTTTCATATTTGATAATTGCAATTATAATAATTATTCCTGTTATAATAATTATACAATTATGATACTTGTTCCCGCTATAATAATTAGATAAATACCTACAACCAAAAATTAAGATGCATCATGTAAAATGCAAATCAACAATTAGGCATTTTGTATGATAATTAAACAAATATGGTAAACAGTTATCCAACATCTACCAAAATAAAATACAAAGATGAACGTAATAATGAGGGTCACTTATAATTCGATGCCTCTCAATATGAGTTATAAAAGAAAAATAATATCCAATTCAAGTTAAGTGTCATGCCCTATTTTCTGAGGTGCAATATCCTATTTTACACTATATTTCACCTAAGTTTGCCCACTTTTAGGGTAGGGTAGTTGGGTCTCATTTTCTAAGTGGTTTACTTTCTACAAAAAATTGGACAGAGCCTCCCCTAAAAATGTAACTATGTAAACCTGTACAAGCATGTTACACACCATAATATACATTGATTCCAAATAAAATAATAAATTAACTTCTAAAATGCATACACTTACAATGCCATAGCCCAAGATCTTAATTAAATCATGATGACAATAAACTTGTTAACTTAATATGCAATTTGTCCACAATACTAATATGACATTTTGCTACAATTCCATATACATTATTTACATACTTCATCTATCATTATACAATAATTACAATTATTAATTATAATTATACACACACAATGAGATTCCAATCCCAATTCTATCATATCAACATAATTACTATCTTTCTTGGCTCCATTGCTTTACCTGCTAGCTAAACATTTAAATAAGAAGGCCTAAGTCTGGGTAACTCAGTAAGTAGGCATGTTAAATAAACAATTATCAATGATATATCATGTTTAATCCAGAATTTGTATCATTCATACTCAACAGCATAATATATCAATTATTTCATATTGTTTGATTCGAAGATATCTCTCATGGTTGACAATTAATGATAGGTAATGTAATAATCTTAATATTCAATTCTAAAAATATCCAACATCACATATATATTTCAACATCCATATCCTCATATTCAAACCTCTGAATCTACAAACATAGTTATATAACATAAATATAAATTTTAACACAATTCAATGGGATATTCAATATCCCCAACCAAAATATACAAGCCCGGATTAGAAACAAATGGAATAATCCATATCCTCATCATGTCATACAATCACACATGCACATAATACAACAAAGCCTACTTATCTTAAGAGAGTTCAATTCCCATAACTCCATAAGCTCTCCAGGTTCCCATCCATATTCAAATGATCCTACACAAGCAATGATCCAATTCATTTACAGATGTAATTCTAATTCACTTCAAGTTAATGAATTATGTTTTCTAGATACCATTAATCATTCCATCAGTAATTCTATAAAACTTTCTGGTGCATAATTTATCTATTCAATTGCATAATAATGCAACAAACTACTTGCCTTCTTAACATGATACAATTTATTTTCAAGCAACCTCCTTAATCATCAATTACATTTCAAACAAACTAATCCCCATTCAACTCCCTTAGGTCTTAGGGTTATAATCAAACCCTTTGCACATAATTTACTACTTAATGGGGGCATTTCATCACACATATTCCATGTACATAACTTAAATTATGACAGTTCTAAACAATATACCATATGGATTTCATCTCCATCCACACACTTCACATACAACACAATTAATGCATAATTAACTATGAGAATATGCTAATTATATCATTAACTTGCTTAATTAACTACTTAACTACTTAATACATGAAATCCCGTATATACAATTTTCGTAAGTTATGAATAACAACCAAAAATGAGATTTCTCATATCCAAATCATTCTAAAACCATGAAATTCAACCCATTACCCATTTTCCCCATATGATTTATAATTCAGGAAAGTATCCAAGTTTTCCACTGTTTATAGCTAACATGAAACCCTAATTTAACAAAATCATAATTTCTCTTATCCAATTAAAGTTCGAAACATCGTCAAACATGATTACATCATTTTTCTGATGATTTAAACTATAAAATCCTATCATTTTCCCCCAAAAGTCACTATTCACAGATGGGTAGAAACCCTAACAAAGCTAAAATAATAAATTAAATTGGAAAAAATCAACTTACCTTCAATTGCAAGCATGGATTTCATTTTTAAGCTAAAATCCAAGCTCAATACTTTCCACCAAATGCATCAAACGGTGTCTTCTTCCCCAAACCACAAACCCAATAGTTGGATTTTATCATCTCCATTAAGAAATATTGAATTCTCAGTTAAAATAGGAATCCACTAGCTAAATCATGATGGAATCGTGTTAAACAGGGTGTAGGGCATGAGTTTGAGGCATGGGAGAAGAAATAAGATGAAAAATAATGAAATGAAATGGGTTTGGGAGTTAAAAATTGATATTTTTGGGTGCTCTGACGCGCCATATGATCTATGCCTCGTACGAACTTGCTGGACAGGAAAAAATAGGCCTAGCTGAAGCCATGACATGGCATGAAATTGCCTTGCCACGACAGGGAAAAGTCGTGCTGCAATAGGGAAAAGCTGTGTCGCGGAATGGACTTGCTATATGCTAAAAAAATAGATTTTCTGCCTCCATGACACATTATTAGTAATTTAAGCATAACATTTACATACAATGTCTGATTTACCTAAATTTTGAGTGATTGGAAAGATAAATTTAAGGGATACAACTTTGATATTAATAACTTTTTCCAAATTAGCCTCGAACATGTCAAAAAGTTAAATAAAGTTGACATATCTCGTTAATCTTGTTATTTTTAGTCATTTGGAATAGTTTTAGTGTATTAGTCATAACTTACTCATATGATATCGGAATTAAGTAATTTTTATTCCATTGGATAGATAATTTCATAATATATAATTTTTATGTTGAACACTATTTCAAATTAGTCCATTATTTATCATGTTCTTAATAATATTTCCCAACACTTCCTTATTTTAATGGCTCAAGCATTACATTAAGAGTCCATTATCTTCATATATAGCTACTCAAGTGTCTCGGCTCCCCCCTCATTATTATTCACTCCTCTTCATAAGATAATAAATATGTGTTATAAATATAGTATGAAAGTAAGAAAATTACTATATAGTAAATGGGTAATTGAAATTATGCATCATTAACATCCAAAATTATAATGAATATCCTTTAATCCATGTTGAAATTTTTGTAAGATATTTGTTTGGTAGCATACAAGTGGTGTTAGTCCCTAATTGGATGGTAGCTTAAGGGAGAGAGGGGGGGGG
>JAYJMB010044198.1:0-31345 GCA_036873735.1 Pouteria campechiana
TGAGGAAAATTAATAATAATGGAAAATCCTTTGGTATTTTCCAAAGGCGACCAATTCCGGTCACGTCATTCCATTTACATTATTTCTTCCTCATTTTCTTGTCCCTGATAAACAGTGTGCTATTACAGTAATTTTGCTATAATGAAATGCTACAGTACTACTATAGTGTCGAATGAAGTGGAAGATGAAGTTCATCTAAGACAAAGCTAGAGAGGAAGTAGTTGCTATAGTAAAATGCTATAATACTACTACAGTGTTATGAAGAGTTCTCGTAGGATAGCTTAAACCAAGAGGGAAAGAGTGAATTAGGTTAATAAATATTCATTGCTTAACCCTCATTGGATCATTTCTCTCTTTTTGTGATTGTGTGTGATATGGTGTAGGATGGATAATAGAGATAAAAAAATGCATGAAGAGTAAAGCAAATAAACAAACACATACACAAACAACACAAATTTTATAGTGGTTCAGGATTGCGTTCCTACATCCACTCTTCCAAAAACACCAACTCAATGTGCCTTGAGTTCCACTATACCCCATATAATGAAACACGTAAGTCTCCTTGATAATTCTCTTGGTTTTATGACCTCACAAGGAAACTCACCCATTTTAAAGATTATAGGCAAACTTGGTAGTTTTCCCGGTCTCACTACCAACTTAATGGTTTCGAAGCTCATCAGCAAACTTGATGGTTTTCCAAAGATCACCAATAACTCATTACAATGTGGTTTATCAAGTTTACCACAAACTCTCTGGCTTTCAAATTAACTAGAATGATTTTACACATTTAAGCACAAGGGAAGATATGACCTCTCTTTTAGCTCTAACAATATGAAAAGACCTTCCCAAAATGTAGAAACAATGGCCATAAAGTTTTGCAAATTAAAGCTCATAAACAATAGATGATGGTTTGAGCTCTTGGCCATGGGTGGAAGAATTTGCATAAAATTGAGCACATTTGAGATGGGTTTCTTCACCTCCCCGAATCATCTTGCTTCTTCTCCTTAAATAGCTTCTTCAAACTTTTGACCATTGGAGAAGATGGGATCTATTGAATACAAAGAGGAGAGCAACATTGAATGAATAAGACCATTTGAGTTTTCTACCATTAAAGTCCAAGTCTTTCTATTTTGTCTCGAGCTGCTACAACATTGTTTAGAGAGGAGGATGAGTTGTGATAAATGTGTTCCTCATTTAACTCATTAGAGCTTTGAAGTCTTGTAGCACCGCTTATTGATGGAAATGGTAACTAATATAAGTCTACACAATGATGGCTCGAGTGCAGATGTCGTTTGTATGACTAGCCACATAAATTGATTTTCCTTTGACAAGTCATGGCCTCTCTCTATCTACATTTGTTTACCATAATTTTTAAAAGAATTGTTCCAAGTTTCTTCTGTCAGTTGAACTTCCATAAGACTGATTTCATCCGTTAAGTAGTAGATGAACTTTGACACAGATGAAGTCGAACTGACTAATAGACAAACACTTCCTTGTTTGTCAAAATTCCTCTAGAAGATTTGTCTATTAATTGATCCTTCATGTATATGCTTTGTCTATTAAAGATAATAGACAAACTTTGAATGAGGTTGACGAAGATGAGTGGATCGATTGACAAACATTTCCTTTAATATGAATAGACGAAGTAAGATATGCTTCCTTTGTTTTTCGTCGTCTGTTGAAGTTGATAGACAAAGTTTGCTCAGTCTTGCACTAACAAATGAAGTGTGATTTTGTTCTTTTGTTCCTTATTGTCTATTGAAGATGTCAGACAAAGCTAACTTCAACTTGCTTGAATAGATGAAGTGTAGTGTTCGTCTAGTGTAAGCAATAGACGAAGTGTGTTCTACTTTGTCTTGAATAGAATACTTTGTATGTTGCATTTATCTATCATAAGTTGTAGACGATTGTACCTTTGTTTGTTATAGCCCATTTCAATTCAAGCAGGTCTTTATCTATTTAGCTTCGTCTGTACTCACTATGCAGCATTTACTTTGTTTTCTACTTTACCCAAACTTTGTCTGTTGTAACAAAAGACCTTTTGTTCCGAAGATGAGGCAAAGTTCTTTAACTTTTCTACACACTTCGAGTAATAGAAGGGGTTTCTTCTAGCAACTTCCATGATTCTTCAATCTTTATTTGTTTTTCTTATCCCAGCTAAAGTTGCATTCCCTTCTATCAAGCCTTCTTATCCTCAGACGAATTTGTTCTTCTAACTTTGTTGGTTAGACAAATTCTCTTTTCTCATGCATGGTCATGTGGGTAGCTACTTCTTTGTCTTTCTTCATTTGTCTTCCAAGCCATTGAGTTGCTTATTCATCCTTGCACTTTATCTTGAAAAAACTTTGATAAGATCAAATATAAATGGTCTAAATTTCTCAAACACAATTTAAGCACTCTGACCATGGCTTCTTCTTTAACTTCTTCTTTTGCATTTGTCTATTGATATTTTCTTGTTAAGGTTGACAAACAATGCGAACTCATTATAACACATCTTTGTTACATTGTTTGTCTCAATTTATTTTGTTCGTGGAAGCTTCTAAAACAACCGCAACCTTTCTTTGTTACTGCTTGTCTTCTACTTTCTTGTTCTTCTTCTTCTATAATTTTCATCAGTTCAGCTTTGTAGCAGATAGTTGTGGTAGTTTGTTGCAAAAGATCGTTATTCTACACTTGAACATTTCTGCACTTGCTACATTGTGAGCTTTCATAAATAAAATCAAAATGTATTTTATCTTCATGTGATTGTGTCATTGTAAAGCAAGGATAAATTATACATTTTCATTGAGGCATAATATGAAAGCTTAAGTGATTATGGTGCTTAATATGATTTAGCAAATTTATGTAGTAAAGATTAATTAATGTTTATTGTGTACACACCATAAAATGAGGAATGTATGCTTATTAATCATTCATGGTTATGTGTTTAGTTAATTAATTGTTATTAATTGATAACAATATATGATTATTATAGATCTAAGCATACAAGTTTCTTAATTTAATATAAGTTTTGTTATTATCAAAATTATATATAATATAATCCCAACATTCTCCCTCTTTTTGATGATGACAAAACTTTGAGGACTTGTACAAAAATTAAAAATTTTCTTTTAATTTACCCTTGAATATCTAACTTGTATAATCCTATGGGTTTGAATTTTTTATCATTTTACTAGTTTTAACTATTAGTCTATTTTTTACAAGTCTCTAATATTTTTCTCCCTCTTTTTGTCATAATCAAAAAGATTTAATCCTATATAATCACATTTCTTTTCCCCTTAATATTTTTCTTATTTATATAATCTTTCTTTTAAGTTTTTCTCCCCCTTTTTTAATTGAATCCTAGAATATGTTCTCTCACTTATGTTATCTAGATTGTATATTTATTACGTAATTTTCCTTCCCCCTTTTTGGTTATAATTTATCACTCAATTTTCTTTTCTAAATCACATGCATTTTTAAGGATAGCAAGCTTTCATTAATATCAAGAAGATAATGGAGATTTTAAACGTGTAAGCAACTTGCTAATATAGTTCAAGTATTATTTCAAGAATATAAATAGCTTGCATTAATTCATATATTCTTCATCAAAAATATTTTATGCAGGGACATTAATATTCAAAATGATTTCATGCAAGTAGATAAGTCTTACGATGACAATGCATGATTCTAAGTTATTGAGTTTAGTGTTGGGTCCTTGTCTTTTAATGTGCATCCACCTTCTTCTTCTGACTGTCATTAGTATTAAAGAAGATAGTTAGGAATTTTAATGACAAAATCAATAAGTTTCTTGGGAAATGGAGAGACACTTCGAATTCACTATCGTGTATAGAGTAGTTAGAGACAGGATGATCTTTTAGTGTACACTAGAGTAGTCATGGCATCGTCAAGTTCTCTTTCAAAGTAGATAAAAGTTTATGATAATGCGAATGCAGAGAAAATTCAATTTCTTTATAACAAAATTAACCTGTTAAAGGAAGATTTGTTCTATACCAAGGGCAATGCTACTTATTTTAATCAAATCTTGACCAAGAATTCCATGGCTAATATGGAAGCCATAGAACACATTAAGAATTTAGAGATGGAATTGGCCAAGACTTATCCAAAAATTGATGAGTTGGAAACAATTGTTAATGTTTTAGCTTAGTAAATAATTTCTCTTTTGAAGTCTTGAACTATCCAACTACTTTAATTATATCTTTTGAGTTTCTAAGTTTAATGATTTGCAATTTTCTTTCCAAATTCTATGCTTGAATTGTATTCTTTATGAGTGCATTATTATGCTAATCAGTTAGATGTAGTTAGCATAGTTTGTTCATCATATTTCTAGGTGAAAATGCATGCTCCTATTGAATCCATGTTTGGGTTTCTATTGTACAAGAATTTATTCCATGTTAGCACTGCTAATGAATTACTTTTATTATTTTTATTAAGATGATGATTATAGCAATTTCAGCTGTAGAGTTAGTGGATCTCTTGGGAGGTGGTTGTGACCCTAGAAATTCTCGGCTTCAAATATATTTATAGGCAGCAATATGGGTAATTATTTTACAAAGTGAGAAGTTAGAATTGGATCAAAGTAGGATTGAGGGAAGTACTCAAGTTCTCTTTTTGAAGAAAGAGATGAGGCAATTGAAGAAGGAGCTTAAGGAGGCTAAGGGGGCCGAGGAATGGTTGGATCTTCTGCTGACTTTTTGCTTTGTGGATTATGGGAGAATTATGCATCATATTAAGGTGTTGGAGAGGGAGTTGGCTGAGGCTCAGCAATGGATTGAGGAGCTAGCAGTGGTTATTGAAGTTTTGAGGAAGTAGATGTTTTTAAATTTTCTTTTGTTTATTTAATTAAACAAATGGTTGTTTCTATTATCTTTTTAAGGGATTTATTTCACTTGAGTTTGATGTTTTACCTATTAGTTCCTAAATTCCTTTACCTTTAATTCTTTTCAATGGTTCATTTATTATGATTTTATGATTTTAGATTCATGAAATTACTTAGACAATACAGTTATTTGTTAGACATTTTTGTTTAAAATGGTTTATCTTAATAGATCAAGCCTTAGTAGTAATTAGGAAGGAATGACTAGGAATGGACTTCCTATCCGAGACCTTAAACTGTAAAGTTTCCAAAACAAGCTTAATAATGCCTTAGGACTGTAAAGGTGTTGAAGGTTAATCATTTAAAGTTTATTAAGATTTTTTAGTATGATTTGGCTCAAGTAATCAGTAAAAAATTTACTTAATTTAAATCTAGTGCAATTCATTTAGAGGCATCTAGAGTAGATAGTAGTGAAAGAAATATAATCAAGTTTGGCAACTTATCACTTTTGCCGCTTTCATAGATTTCTCATTTGAGTTCATAGGTGTTGTTGTCAATCTTGACTATGTGATTAGCTTCTGTTGTCAAGCCTTTGATACCATTTTTGATGTTATTCTAGGCTATAGTTTTCAATCATTTCCTTGTATCCAGAACAATAACTTATAGGCACTTTTACTTGGATTTGTGAGCTGAGAAGAAGAATCTAATTTTTCATTGTTGTCTTTCTTCTTTTGTTCAACTCAAGTTTTCCTGCATACACTGAATAATTCTTGCACTATTTCTTTATTAATGAGTTGAAATTGATGTGGACATTCATTGCCAATATATCAGTGCAAAAGTCATTTTAATCATAATAGTATGCAAAGAAATAAGATGATGGATTAAAGTAGTTTTCATGAATGATCAAAATAAGCATTTGCTTTAATCAATCAATGAGTTATTTGAGATAGCATAGATGTGAATTACCATTAACCTTTGGTCCTTGATCAATCCATCTTGAACTGATTTTAAGCACAATCATTCAGTTTTAGTATTTTTCTTTCTTTTAGTTATGCACCTTTTAGGCATTCTTAGTTTTAGGTTATTTATTGTTTGAGTGTTATTTTACTTTCTGATTCTCTTAGAAGTTTCACTTTATGTTTTTTAGAATTTTATTCATCCTAGTGTGAATTCTATATTCTCATATCTATATACATGAGTGAAAAATATATGCACAAAAAATACTATGTATGAAAGTTTATTGCTATCAATGTACAGTTATCTAAGTAATCAAAAATTCTAAATATGGTTTCTACTCAATGTGCAAATGAATCAATAATTGAATATGTAGAAATACATAAACTAGTTTCAATTTATATAAAAAAGAAGGAATTCAGATAAAATTCTAATTATTAACTTTTTTTCTCAAAAAAAATTCAAAGAATATCTTTGATAAGAATGCATAGGTAAATGTAAATTAATTTCTATAGATATAACGCAAACATAAGTAAATAATTGAAAGACGAAACTTGAATTTAAAAGAATGGACTAAATGAAATAAGTAAAACCTAAAAAAGAAAGAATGCAAATTTGATTCTTTTGATAAATAAATGTTAAAAGTAAGATAAATTTAGTAAGAGCATTTGAGTTTAATTGTCATACTTGGACTTACCTTTTCATTTTATTTTTGAAGAAACTTAGTATTTCATTGTGTCTTCAACTTGTTTCTTTAGACCAAGTCTTCATTGTCTTTCTTCTTCTTCAGGACTTGATTCTCCTTTCTTTAGATTTCCTGCACTTAAGTTAGTTTAAATGATAACGCAAGTGGTGTGTAAGTGCCAAGTGTTTTTGTCCCTTAATAATTTGTCTTTGGCTTATCTAAGATTTCTCATATTAGTTCATATGCCAAGACAATCTTACAATCAGGGGACAAAGAGCATATAGTGAGTTTTTAAAATTTTTAGCTCTACTCTCGTTTCATCGTCGCTTTGTCAATACAGAAAATTTTCTTAGATGAAAATCATTTGGATATAAGAAATGTTTCTAACCTTCTTTTCCATTATATCTAGTTTAATCTATCAAAAATTTGGAAGATGGGAGATAGACTACTCTTTGAAGTAAATAGAGGATGACATTGTTAGGTAAGCCAAGCAGATCATTAGAATTGTTTATCTAGCCTGCTCTGATGCCACTTGAAGAGTTCCCGTAGGATGGCTTAACCCAAGAGGTGAGGGATAAATTGGGTTAATAAAAATTCATTACTTAACCCTTGTTAGATCATTTTCCTCTTTTTGTGATTGTGTGTGGTGTCGTGTAAGATGAATAATAGAAATAATAAAATGCATGAAGAATAAAGCAAATAAACAAACACACATACAAACAACATAAATTTTATAGTGATTCAGGACCCCATCCCTACATTCACTCTTCCAAAGACACCAACTCATTGTGCTTTAGGTTCTACTATACCCCATACAATGGAATACATAAGTGTCCTCGACACTTTTTTTGGTTTTATGAGCTCACCAGGAAACTCAACCATTTTAGAGATCATCAATAACTCATTACAACATGGTTTATCGAGTTTACCAAAAACTCTCAAGTTTTTAGATTAATCAGAAAAATGTTACACATTTAAGCATAGGGGAAGATATGATCTCTCTTTCAGCTCTAATAATATGAAAAGATCTTCCCAAAATATAGAAACAATGACCATAAAGATTTGTAAATTAAAGCTCATAAAGAATAGATGATGGTTTGAGCTCTTGGCCAAATTTGCATAAAATTGAGCACATTTGAGATGGGTTTCTTCACCTCCTCGAATCATCCCACTTGTTCTCCTTAAATAGCTTCTTCAAACTCTCGACCGTTGGAGAAGATGGGATCCATTGAATGCAAAGAGGAGAGCAACATTGAATGAATAAGACCATTTGAGGTTTCTACCATTGAAGTCCAAGTCTTTCTATTTTGTCTCAAGCTACTACAATGTCATTTAGAGAGGAGGATGAGTTTTGATAAATGTGTTCCTCACTTAACTCATCACAGGTTTGAAGTCTTATAGCACTGCTTATTGATGAAAATGGTGACTGATATAAGTTTGCACAATGACGGCTCGAGTGCAGATGCCATTTGAATGGCTAGCCACATAAATTGATTTTTCTTTGATAAGTCACGACCTCTCTTTATAAGCATTTATCTACCATAAGTTGTAGATGAATTATTCCAAGGTTTGTCTTTCAGTTGAACTTCCATAAGAATGATTTTATCTTTTAAGTAGCAGATGAACTTTGACATAAATGAAGTCAAACTGACTGATAGACAAACACTTCCTTGTCTGTCAAAATTCCTCTAGAAGATTTGTCTATTAATCAATCCTTCACGTAGATGCTTTGTCTATTAAAAATAACATACTAACTTTGAATGGTATTGACGAAGATGAACTAATCAATTGACAAACATTTCCTTTAATAGGAATAGACGAAGTAAGATATGCTTCCTTTGTTCTTTATCATCTGTTGGAGGTGACAGACGAAGTTCACTCAGTCTTGCACAGACGAAGTGTGAATTTATTCTTTTGTTCCTTATTTTCTATTAAAGATCCCAGACAAAGCTAACTTCAACTTGCTCAAATGGATGAAGTTTGGCGTTTGTCTAGTGTAAGCAATAGAGAAAGTGTTTTTTTCTTTGTCTTGCATAGAACACTTTGTACATTGCATTTGTCTATCGTAAGTTATAGAGGATTGTGCCTTTGTCTATTGTAGTCCATTGCAATCCAAGTAGCTCTTTGTCTATTCAGCTTCATCTATACTCACTGTGCAGCATTTACTTCATCTTCTACTTTAGCTAAACTTTTGTCTGTTGTAACAGAAGACCTGTTGATCTGAAGATGAGGCAAAGTTCTTTAGCTTTTCTATACACATTGAGCAATAGAAGGGGTTTGTTCTAGCAACTTCCATGATTCTTCAATCATGATTTGCCTATCTTGTCCTACCTAAAGTTGCATTCCCTTCTATCAAGCCTTCTCATCCTCAGACGAATCTGTTCTTATAACTTTGTCGGTCAGATAAAGTCTCTTTTCTCATGCATGGTCGTCTGGGCATCTATTTCTTTGTCTTTCTTCATTTCTCTACCAAGCCATTGAGTTGCTTCTTCATACTTGCACTTTATCTTAGACAAACTTTGATCAGTCTGAACTTCTTGAACACAATTTAAGCACTATGACCATGACTTCTTCTTTAACTTTTGTTTTACATTTGTCTATTGATATTTTCTCATTGAAGTTGACAGACATTGCAAACTCATTATAACACATCTTTGAAACCTTGTTTGTCTCCCATTGCTTTTGTTTGTGGAAGCTTCTTTTAGACAACTGCAACCTTTCTTTGTTGCTTGTCTTCTACTTTCTTCTTCATCTTCTTCTTCCATAATTTTCATCAATTCAGCTCCATAGTAGATAGTTGTGGTGGTTTGTTGCAGACGATCATTATTCTATACTTGAACCTTTCTGCACTTGCTACATTGTTAGCTTTCATAAATAAAATCAAAATGTATTTTACCCTCATGTGATTGTATCATTGTAAAGCAATGATAAATTATACATTTTCATTGAATGTATAATATGAAAGCTTAAGTGATTATGATGCTTAATATGATTTGGCAAGTTTATGCGGTAAAGTTAATTAATATTTATTGTGTACACACCATAAATTGAAGAATGTATGCTTATTAATCATTCATGGTTGTGTTTATGTTAATTAATTATTATTAATTGATAATGATATATGATCATTAGAGATCTAAACTTACAAGTTTTTTAATTTAATACAAGTTTTGTTATCGTCAAAATTATATATAATATAATCCCAATATGTTAGACGAAGTGTTATCAAGGATAAAGCAACAGACGAAGTAGTTGCTATAGTAAAATGCAATAGTAAACTACTATAGCACTACTACAGTACCTGTAGATAAAGCTTCAGATGAATTAACATACGAATTAATAGATGAATTACTATAGTGATTTGCTATAGTACCCATGGATAACTTTTTAAGCAGGCAGATTTGTCTAATATTACTTCAAATGAATTAATAGACGAAGTGCTATAGTGATTTGATATAGGAATGTGCTATAGTAACTCTATTATAGTACTCGTAGATAAATTTTTTTAAGCAGGTAGATTTGTCTGATACTTACATCAAATGAATTAACAGATGAAATGCTACAGTGATCTGCTATAGTAACTTGCTACTGTAAAAAATTATTGTTTTCAAATATTAAAAATTCAATACTCTACAGCAGTTGTATCTTTCAAGAATATTCTTCTAAGTGGTCTATAACCTTTTTAGATTATAAAAATAGACAATCCATTGAAGGAGAAAGAAATGTTTGCAAGTTTTAAGTGCTAAGCAAGAATAAAAAATTAAGAGCCCATTTAAATTTTCAAGCGTAGAACTATAGATATTTGTTCTAACCATCTACAACATTCAATAAAGTTTGAGTTATAGAGAATTTGAAATATGCTCAAAGATATCAATCTGAATACTTTATTTAAAATCTCATACTATTCGAAGAAACAATGAAAAAGGCAG
Organism: Pouteria campechiana; assembly: GCA_036873735.1. NCBI lineage: Eukaryota > Viridiplantae > Streptophyta > Magnoliopsida > Ericales > Sapotaceae > Pouteria > Pouteria campechiana. The sequence goes on from JAYJMB010044198.1 coordinate 10,385, forward strand.
CAAATAGAAGAAGTTCAAAGAGCAAAATACATTTTTTTGAGAATAAAGAAGTCCAAATTCGTCTAGAATCAACTATGGACAAAGTAGGTGATGAAGAGACTTTGCCCAGCTAGAAAGAGACTTTATCTAATATTAACTTTAGACAAATGTAGTGAAGCACCAGATAAAGTGAGCGGCTGAGTTTGTTAGAATTTATTGTCTTCTTTCCAAAACTATGAATTAAGTTAGAGTTATAGAGTCTCCTTATCTATCAGTTACCTGAACCAGCTATTTACCTTCTTCTATGTCAAGGTCGACACTGTAGAATGGCTCTAACCATATGAAAATTAATTAGAAGATGGTGTTTTCAAATGGAAGATTATGATAATGATCTTCTATATTTATTCCTGCTCCTCTACCTTCGTTATTGCATACAATGAAGATCATCTTCCTCCAATAGTCAAGTTTTCAAGAGAGCTATTTAAGGAGAAGAGGTGAGGACTCAAAAGTGGTGAAGGAGTATTTTTCAAGAGCTTAAATCTTCTGCAAAACCTTCCACCCTAGGCCAAGAGCTTCAACCTCTAAATATCCATTCAAGAGCTTCCATCTTCTAAATCTTTAAGCCCTTCTTATTCATACATTAAGGGAAGAGCTTTCATATCATAAAGAGCCACAAAAATCCTTAAGCCTTCCCCTGTGCTTTCATGAGATATTTGGAAAAGTGTGCTTAAATTGATTAATCCATTTCATTATAAATGCCTTATGCTAATAGTGTAAATTAGACTCAAGAAGGGTTATGACTGTCTATTGAGATAACAACCATTAGTTTATGCCCCCTGGAGCTGGAATCAAAAAGAGTGTTAAGAATATTAGTTTACACCCTAGAGTTGGAATCTAGAAGAGTATTAAAAATATTTGTTTATGTCCCCTATAGATGGAATCTAGAAGAGAACTGGGTGCACTATTGTATTCCATTATATGGGATATAGTGGAACCCAAAGCATAATGAAAGTGTGCTCTTGGAAGAGTGGACATAGGGACGAGGTTCCCGAAACACTACAAAAATCTTTTTGTTTGTGTGTATGCCTGTTTGCTCTATCTATGACTTTAATGCTTTACTAGTTAGCTTACATTACGCAACCAACAAGCACAAAAAAGGGTGAATAATATTACAGGGGTCAGGCAATTAATTTTTATAAACCCAATTCACCTATCCCCTCTTAGGTATTGCCATCCTGTGAGAACCAACACAATATAAAAGATCATGGAATGTTTCCCATTCCATTATTAGACACAATTTACAACATATTTGATAACATTCTATGCAACTCTTGGGATACTATTGATCCCCATCCATCCACATGTATATGACATTAAGAAAAGTTCTGGGATAACCATGATCCCCATTCATATACCTTCATACACCCTAAGAAACACTAGTCAGTGTAAAGCAATGGATACTCATTATCCCCAAGAATCACACTTAGAAACATATATATAATAATAGAAGAAGAAGTATTGGATAGTTACTATCTCTATCAATGCATTCACCCATTCAATACAATAATCCACATACAATATAATTAGGGGATACCAACTATTCCCAACTGAGCATACATTACACCACACAATCAACCCAAACATATGAGCCTACATGCAGAAAAGAATTCATTTCACAATCACATATATGATACATGCCCATATAAAAACTAATGGGATAATCATTTGTAACAAGTACAAAAAGAGGAACACAAATACAGAAATGGAACAACATAAAGATTAGTCATTTATTGAATGAATTAAAAAAAAATTATTTTTATATTGATTATCCTCAATTAAATTACACTTGCTCTGTACATCCAAAAAATGCATATTCATATCCCGGACCACAAGTGTTCCTAATTACATCTCCATAATGAAAGAAAATCCTTAATTAAAAGGAAAAGTACAACGCATCTTAGAGACTCAAAAATAAAATACACTCTCTCTTAAATAAAATGTGTGTTGCCTTTTGGATCGTCGAGCACATTGCATTGGCTTGATATTTAGAAGATCGCCTTAAGCTAATGGGGGGAGAGGATGAAATGGATTTAGACTAGGTTGCTATACTCTAGGTCAACTTAAAGAAGGGGTGGTTTGATCCAATTGTTTTGCCTAGATGGAATTTAGATCAAGTAATTTTTATTATTTAAACTATAAGAAACCATAGAGACAGTAGGTGGTTTATGACCCAATTGGTATATCCCAAAAGGACTTAAGACCGGGTGATCTCTATTATATTTAAACCTGAAAGAGACTAAAAAGAATAGGTACTCAGCTTTCTCAAATTGTCCATGAGAAACTTAAGAAGAGTGAGCTAGATTGACTAGGTTTAACTCAGCTGTCTCAATTACCCATGAGAAGCTTAGGAAGGATGGGACCAAGTAAGTTGGATTTAGCTCAACTCACTCATTTACCCATGATAAGCTTAGAGATGGTGGGACCAGGATGACTGGATTTAGCTCGGTTTTCTCATTTACCAATGAGAAGCTTAGGAAGAGTGGGACCATGTAAGCTGGATTTACCTCAGCTCTCTCATTTACCCATGTGAAGCTTAAGAAGAGTGGGACCAAGATAACTAGATTTAGATCGTAACTCTCATTTACCCATGAGAAGCTTAGGAAGAGTGGGACTAGGTAAGTTGGATTTAGCTCGGCTATCTCATTTACCCATGAGAACCTTAGGAAGAGTGCTATAAGGTAAGCTAGATTTAGCTTGGCTCTATCATTTACCCATGAGAAGCTTAGGAAGAGTGAGACCAAGTTGACTAGGTTTATTTGATTGAAGTTTTTTTCTAATAAGGTTTGACTCTTAAGTCATGACTCAGTGACTCAGTCCTAGACTTATCTTTTGAATGATTTGGTGAGTGGTGTTTGCTAAGGTTTGACTCAATGATCCGATCCGAGACTTAGGCTTTTGAATGAGTTGGTGAGTATTGTTTTCCAATATCCCATGGAAAACTAGAAGCAGGCGATCTCTACTGTTAACCTGTGAGAGATCATAACATCAGGTTGTATGAATTAAGCCTAATTACACTTTGAGTTAATTAAGCCTACTTATGATTAATACAGATGGCAATGATTAGTGCTAATGATAGTTCTTAATTAATTTAAGACTATGTCATCATCTCCCTAACTTCATGAGTTGTTTATAGGGTAACTCTGCCATTTATAGAGTTTAATTAGTGTTTAAATATATTTTAATGTATTTCAAATGTCTAATTCAACATTATCCTATTGTCCATTAATCATGTGAGACCCATAATTACCATAATGTAGGTGAGACCTATGTGTATGAGCCATGGCAGAGTGCCCTCAAACACTACAGAAATTACTAGTGGGCAAAGGCCACTATTGTCAAGGGAGGCATCTACCTCTTGAAGAATCTTTCAAGCTCCTTCTAAAGAAATTCATCATTTTAAGATCAAATGAGGGGTTCTTTATAATTTTTTAGACTCTAGGGGCAATTTGGGCAATTTGGGAAATCATGCCATTGTTGCACTCCTAGGGGGATTTTTGGAAACTAGAGCTTGGCCGTCATGCCTTGGAAAGAAGCCTAATTGTCACGCCTTGGAATGGAGCCTAACTGCCATGCCTTAAAATGGAGCTAAATGCTACGTCTTGTAAGGAGCCTGACTGCCACGTCCTAGAAGGGAGCCTGACCACCACGTTTTGGAAGGGAGCCTGATTGCCACATTAGGGGCATTTTTGGAATTCTCAATTGCACCATTGGCACATCTAAAATATTTCAATTAATATATTTTTACTAATATAGATTGCCAATATTTTTTTGAATCCAATTAATTGTGTGCATTTCTAGATTGGTACTACGTAATTAATTTGAGTAATATACATTCACCTGTGCACTAAAATAAGTCTTAGGGATGTATTCTTTTGTATATTTCATGCAACTTGAAATCATGTGGAATTGGCTTGGACAAATAGGATGTTCTGATTTTTGCAAATCACAAGTTAATCCAAATTATCTTGTTTGCAGGGTTTCAAAAATGATGTGTGTCCATGTAGGCAAGGGGACAACATCAATAAAAATGCCTCTTTATTTGGATGGTTCAGAAGCAATTCTACTACCATCTTAGCTACCAACATACAAGTGGTGGACACGACATATGGCATCACCCATCAAATCGGTCCAGATGGACATATTCCCATCAAGTCCCTTCTAACATCTCCTCTCTACATTTTCTCTACTTCTATGTTTATTTCAATTTGCGCAAGTAAGAATTCTTTTATTATACAAGTAAGTGGGCTATCTTGCCACATCATTTAGTCATCTGTGCAAATGAGAGCTACTTAAGCTGCGTGGTTTGTAAAATGTCTTAGCTAAGTGAGTAATAGCCATGCCCAATGGTCAGCTTGATTGCATGGGTGGAGAATGCCAACTCCTAGTTAAGAAATTTTGTTTGAGAACCCCATCTGCGTAGTTTGTAAAAGGTCCTAGCTACATTGGTAAAGCCATTATTCATTGGATAAAAATCATCCCAACTCAAACTACGTCAGTTATTACCTCGATAAGTCTACCTGCACAGTTTCATCAATTCCAACTACGTAAGCAAGCTTCGTGTCCCATTTAATATGTACCAGCAATCGATGTTTAATCGCATAGAGTCTAAAGTCGTCCTTACTACATGGGATCCCATGCCATCCCAGCTACGCAGATGCTAAAGCAAGATGTGTTCTACTATTTCAGCCTCATAAGCGAATTCTTGATGGTGTTGATTTTATTAGAAACTTGACCAAGTAAGGAAGACTGATAAGCAACAAATAAATGTCTCTCGTGGCTAGAATAATTAATGGCTTCCCTATTTCAATTCCCACAACTTCGTGTATGCTTGGAATCCCTGCATTAACATATACGTTTAGCTTATCATGAAGGCATTATTTGGCATTTCTTCATTACAACCAGAATTGTCAATTTAATTTACATCTACCATGATTTTATTCAAACCCAACAAATGCCTTCCAATGACTTGGGGTATGGATAATTGCATGGGTACATAGGCACGGTGCCAGGCATCGTTGATTTATCAAGCTTGAAACATGATGGCAGAAAAGAAATACATTTAGCAACTCTTAATTCACCAAATTTGAATTCAACTAGTAACTTTGTGATTCTCAAGTCAACCTCAAAGCCATTGATTTCCTTTTTAGGAAGTCTCTTTGAAAAGCTTGTTTTATATTTTACCATTTTGGTTTTACTTTTGAATTATAGCCACAATGGTTAGATTTATTCATCTTTATAAGCTTATCGTCTCCTCCCCCTTTTCTCCCAAAGATGTCTTCTCTTTAATAACATTGATAGAGGTAGCGTGGTTCATCAGCATTCTGACAAATTCTTTTAGAACTCAAAATCATCTCCATCTCCATTTTTGTTGGAAGGAGAAGGAATTAGGGTGGCATTTTAAACACAGTGGCTTGGCATTGCCAAGAACTTGCTGTCCATCAATTTTCTGGATGAAGTGTGTACAACTTGGTAGTTGTTTTGGTAATGCTAGATAATCTACTCTCCATTATTGTTTCCTTTGGTTCTATGTATTATTGTAATGGAAAACTAAAGACAGTCACTCCTCTGGATAGTAACCATTAACGTCAAAACTCTCCTTTGTTGAAGAACAAGAAGCATTTTTCAAACCAGACTCATTGAAGGGAAAGAGGGTCTGTTATTCATAATCAAGACTATAAATGACCTCATTCCTATTTTGGGATTCAAAATTTTGATTCTATTATTAGCAACATCCATATCTGTGTGTGAAATAGGGAGTGAGAAGAAAGTGCTTCGATTAAGAGAATAAGCAACACCTGACGCCAAAGGAAGAACTTATATGCTCTACTGTTGTTAGCAAACTTGTTGCTGGTTCATAGCCTAGCAGCTAAGAAATTTATTTATTTATTTATTTTATTGATGGGTTCTGCAATGTCCACTACAATAAACCCATTCTGGCATAGCTGGGGAAGAATGCTTTTTCCAATGTCATTTGCCAAGAGTAAATCTCATTCAATGGGCCAAGAGAAGTTTCTAGCAGACTTGGTTAGGCATAATCCATTATTAATAGCCTGATCAAATAAATTCATCACTTAAGCATGATTTGTAGGGGTAAGCTCACCACCTGTGTTGTGCAGGATCCATCCATTGTGCATGAGTTGGCAAGAAGTAGATTCATGCTGGCAATGGACTATATGATGGGACCACCATTTGTAGATCCTCTAATTGGCTACCAAGGTTGTGCACCGGCTGGAGGGACAAAAAAAAAAGTAGGCGACAATGTTTGGCTGCAACTTAATTAGAGAAGAGTCTCGATGAGCTAGGTGGGTGTAGGAGGCCCGACACCTGTTGGGTTGGCATGAGATGAGCCTAGGCACTGCGCATGGGTTGGAGGAGGAAAAATCCCATCTGATGAGTGGGCTCAGTAGGGGAAAAGGCCCAGGTTGGTGGAGGTTTTCTATTGGGTTTGCATGAAAATGGCCCAAATGCGGGCAAGCTTGAGCGGGTAACCTAGTTGGACTTGGGCTATTTGGCGAGGCCCGACTCATGGTTGCCTTGATGGTGCAACTCAATGGGCTTATTGTTGGTGGCCTAGGTAGGTGGTGGGCTGATTGAACATAAGCCCAATGTATGTGGGCTAGTTACTGTGGAAGAACGAAAACTCATGGTCTTTTATTAGAGATAGTCCAAAGCACATGGGTGCACATGGGTTTTATTAGAGAGCCCAAGACATATGTTTTTTTGTTATATAGAGGCCTAAAATTCTTGCTTTTGTTGAAAAAAAATCTCCAATGCATGGAATTTGTTTGAAAAGGCCCAAACTTCATATTTTGCTAGAAAACTCCTAAAAATTACACATTTTTTCCTTGTTGCTAAGCCCAAAATTTACATGAGGACTCAAAGCTAATTTTGACAACACTTTTTATTCTTTTATTTTTTATTTTTTGATGTCATCATTCAAGCCTTCATATTTTGAGTAAAGACTTTATTGAATACTTTTTTTGATCTATTGGACTTACTAACCCACTTTCTTCTTCTTTTTTTTTGTTTTTTTATTTTGAAATAGGTGTGGAGCCTAATATTAGAGAAGTATCTCCATCACTTGTTTGCTCTCTTGATTGTGTAGACTTTGGGGATTCCCTTGTCGGGCTGGATAGTTCAAGTCACACCCTTTGTGATATTGATTTAGCCTCTACAAGAGGGCATAATGTAGATGATTTTTAGAAGATTCAACAACATTAACACATTCCATGGTCAGCAATTCCATTCTGAATCACCTTATTACCGAAGTAGCACCTTCATCTGATGCAGCCCTTAGGCAGGGTTTAAAAGTGTCAAAGTATAACTTGGACCCACTGTAACATAGGGAAGTTCCTATTACATCATAGTGCCAAAGGGAAGTTCGTGTTACACCATAGTGCCAAGGGGAAGCTCTTGTTACATCACAATGCCCAAAGGAAATTTTTGTTCCACAATAATATCCATTATAGCGGAAGTAAAAGAAGTAGAATCAGGGTGGTGATTCTTGACTTCAAAGTGTTATCTACTACTATCAGATAATAGAATCTGATAAAGGGCATTTCATCTAGTTGAATGTAGAGATTTCTCGACAAAAGCTCCCCGGCTTTGAAAGCAACAAATAAGGTCATGCCCCCATATGATAGTTTTCCATGAGGGACATGAAAATTCGAAATCATCCCTTCACTCTCCATTCCTAGCCATCTTTTGTTCATAGAAAAGATGTGGAGAATGGTTATATATCTACTAATGTGTTTGCCCATTATGATGAGAAGGACCATTTCGATGGCTACTTCCCATCAACCATCAAAGAAATGTGGGATTCGTAGAGTCTCATAGTATAGCTTAACCCAAAAGGGGAGGGAAAAATTAGGTTTATGAAAATTTATTACTTAACCCATTGAACCATTTCCTTCTTTTTGTGCTTATGTGTGGTGAGTTATACAATAAATAATAAAGTAGTAATGTGCATGATGGACAAAGCTAATCAACAGACACACAAAAATGAAACAATTTTTATAGTGGTTCTGGAACCCCGTCCTTATATTCATTCTTCCAAAAGTATATACTCATTGTGCCTTGGGTTCCACTATATCTCATATAATGGAAATACAATAGTGCTCCTAGCACTTTTCTAGATTCCAGTTCTAGGGGGCATAAACACAGTGCTCATAACACTTCCAAATTCCAGCTCTAAGGGGCATAAACACAGTGCTCCCAACACTTTTCTAGATTCTAGCTCTAGGGGGCATAAACAAGTGTTCCCAACACTCTTCTAGTTTTCACAAGCTCACTGAAAAACTCACTAGTTTCTAAGATCACTAACAAACTTGATGGTTTTCTAGAAATCACCACTTAATCTCTAGTTTCCAGATTAGTCAGAAAACTAATACACTTTTACAAATCTTTACAATGAAGCACAAGAGAAGATTTAATCCTTTAGTAGCTATATGCCATACATAAATATCTTCCCATAATGTGAAGATAATGGCCATAAAGATTTACAGATTAAAGCTCATAAAAGATAGATGACAGTTTAAGTTATTGGCCATTGGTGGAAAGATTTGCATAAGATTATGCTCATTTGAAATGCCTTCCTTCACCACCATTGAATCGTGTAACTCATTTCCTTAAATAGATCTTCAAAAACTTGACCATTACAAAGGAGAAGGTTGGAATTTATCCAGGAATGAGAGCAACTTTGAATGAAGAATATCATTGTGATTTCTACTGTTGGAGTGCATGCCTTTTAATTTGTCTTAAGTTGTTGGAACGCCATTCAAAGTTGAAGAAAAGCTGTGTTAAAAGATGTTCCTTGTTTGACTTGTCATAGCTAGAAAATCTATAATGCCACTTATTTTTGAAAGTGGTGACTGAGATAAGTCTGTACGTTGAAAGTATATGAGCACAGATGCTATTTTGATGCAAGTCACATGATTGAATTAACCTTGGATAAATCGTGACCTCTCTCTATCTGCATTTATTTTTCATAAATCTTGAATGAATTTTCCCATGAACTTTGTCTATCAGTCGATCCTTCTTGGATGTGATTTGTCTGTAGTAAGTAACAGATGAATTTTGATGCCATAGACAAGTTGAACTAGTCTACAGATAAATTTAGCTTTATCTTCCTTGATCAAATGAAGTAAGGTGTTCTTATTTTGTTCAACATTCATTTGTAGAAAGTGACGGATGAATTCTGCAACAGATCAAGTTGAACTGGATTGTCTTGGATGAATTAGACTCTACACTTCATCTTTAGATTTGTCTGTTGCATTCAATTTGTCTGTGCAGATTTGTCTATGCACTGTATTGCTTCTACTTCATCTTCCACTTTGTCTATAGTAAGTTATGGATGAATTTAATGCTGTAGACAAAGTTGAATTTCTTGTTCTGCATTTATCTGAGCAACTAATGGAGTTCGATGTTATAACTTCTTACTTACTTCATTCTTGATTTGTATATCTTTGCTCATGCAAAGTTGCTTTTACTTTGCTTTTACATCTTTTTATCCTTGGATGAATCCTTTCATCTGGCTTTGTTGGTTAGACAAAGTCTCTTCTCTTTATGCATAGTTGTTTGGGCGACCATTTTGTTATCTTTCTTCTTTCCACATTTGTCTAAGTGCTTGATGGAATTGCTTTTTCTTACTTTATCTCAGATAAACTCTAGCTGATAGATAGTCTGCAGTTTAAGCTCTCTGATCATGGCTTCATCTTCAACTGTTTCTGTCATTGCATTTGTTTGTGGAGTTTTCTCTCTAAGTTTAACAGATAGAGTTGTTGCACATCTTGAAGCCTTATTTTCTTTCATGCATTTCTTAGTGAGAAGTTTCTTCATATGTCATCATCTGCTCACATCAAAGCCATAAAGAAGCAAACCCAAGCTCTCTAGGAGTGTTTGGAGGATAAAGTGCAATCTTTTTATTCTAATTTTGCTAGATCGCTGAGAAAGGCATCTTCCTCTGATGTAGTTATGGCATTGAGAGATCCTTTTTTGTTCTATGTTGAAGGCATAGCAAGGCTGGATGGTGACATTTCTTGCCTATCGGCCATTTTTGAGTAGCTAGAGTCCTTTCAGCAAGCATGGGCACAAGCTAAGTTGAACGCCATCCCAAAGCCCCCCATTAAAGTCATCACTATGAAAGAAGTTGAACTGCAAGGCATAGGGCTAAGATTGAGGAGAAGTCATCAGCCATGAGCATGGCGTTGGAGCATCTTTCCTCTCTTCAAGCAAAATTGACTTATTTGAAAGAAGAGGTGAGGACTAACAAAGGTCGCCTTGAAGCTCTTCAAAGGGAGCTCTACCAAATGAGCCGCCATTTATCCTTCCAAGAATCTCTTGTTGCTTCTAAGGAAAGAGAAAACTAAAGGCTTAGAGACTATCCAACATTGGAAGGAGGAAGTAGCTACTTCTCAATAGGAAATGATGATAGCAAAAGAAACTTTAATGGAGTTAAAGTCATGCTTAGTGGTGAGTCTAGAAGCCGCTCAAGCGTTGAAGACAGTAGAGGAGCAGTTCTGCCATATAAAGGAATCTTTTTTAATTACTTTATCTCATTTGTAAACTCCTTTTGTATATGAGAATTCCATATATCACTTAGCTTTTTAACATGTTTCCTTTTTTATAAACTTCATGCATAATGTTAATTCAAATTTTTGCATGTAGATCAAATCGCTTAAGAAATAATTGCAAGGATTTGCAAGGATTTGCAAGGGGGAGCACATGCATTTTCTCCTTTCGGCTAACATGTAACAATGATTTGAATTTTGCATGCAAACTAAATAGTTTGAGAAACATTTGTAGGGATTAAGAAAGGTGGGGGGGAGTAAATGCCCTTAGCATTTGCTCCCTTCTGGCTCATGCATAGTAATGCTTTAGGAAATGCCCACTGATGGGTAATTCTCCTATCCCATTACTATTTGCAATTCAATATGAACCATTGGCATAAGCTTCTTGCATGACGTAAGGCCCTTCCCAATTGGGCTCAAATTTGCTAATTAATTTGCCACCTACCATTAGATCTATCCTTAGCTTAAGGACTGAATCACCTAGGCGAAATGCTTGATACTTAACTGATTGGTTATATGCCTTAGCCATGTGAGCTTGGTATAAATCGATCTTTTGCTTCACTTGAAACTGCTTTTCATCCAAAGCATTAAGTTCCTTTAACTGCAACTTAGCTTGTTGATCTGTTGTCAATCCCGAGTGCATTGCAACTCTTAGTGATGACAATTGCACTTCTAGAAGCAAGATTGCTTTTGCCCCGAATACCAGAGAATAAGGGGTTGCATTAGTTGTTGTGCACTGGGTGGTTGGATAAGCCCAAAGTGCTTTTGGCAATTTGAGATGCCATTTCTGCTTATTCATGTCTATCGTTCTTCTCGTGATCCTCAAGATTACCTTATTGAATGCTTTTGCTTGGCCATTTTCTTGTAAATGATATGGTGTAGAGAACAAATATTGATGCCTTATTTTTGACAAAATCCCTCCATTTTCACATTCTTGAATGGAATGCCATTGTCTGATGTAATCTAATATGGATTACCTTATCGATATATGATCTTGAATTTGATGAACTCGATTACTTATTTAGCTTTGATTCTCTTATATGAGTTAGCTTTCACTCATTTGGAGAAGTAATCGGTGGCTAACAAGATATAGGCATGTCCATCAGAAGACAGGGTTGATTGGACCAATGATATCAAATTCTAACCATGTAAATGGCCAAGAGATGTTTGCAGGTACCAATTCTAAAGGTGGTATGTGCCGGATATTCCCATAAAGCTGACACTGGAGACATGATTTGCCAAATTGCAATGAGTCTGAGACCATGGTAAGCCAATAGTTATTGGTTCCCATAGGATGACTATACCCAAAAGGGGAGGGATGAATTGGGTTTGTAAAAATTTCTTGTTTGTGTGCAATACAATATGAGATAAATGATAAAGCGGTAATGTGCAAGGAAAATGCACACATAATATTTTTATAGTGGTTCAGGAACCAGTTCCCTACGTCCACTCTTCTAAGAGCACATTCTCCTTGTGCCTTAGGTTCTGCTATATCCCATGAAATGGAAATACAATAATGTTCCCAGTACTCTTCTAGATTCTAGATTTAGGGGGCATAAACAAGTGTTCCCAGCACTTTTCTGGATTCCAGCTCGAGGGGCGTAAACTAGTGCTCCCAACACTCTTCTAGATTCAAGGTCCATGGGGCATAAACTAGTTTTTCCAATGCTCTTTTGGATTCTATCTCCAAGGGGCATAAACTAATGGCTCTTGTCTCAATAGAAATCACAACCCTTGTTGAGTCTGATCCACAGTATCTGCTCAAGGCATTTACAAAGAAATAGATAAACCAGCTTAAGCACGTTTTTACAAATATCTCAATGAAATAGCACAAGGGAAGGCTTAAGGGATTTTATGGCTCTTTGTATTACAGAAGCTCTTCTCTTAATGTATGAATAGGAAGGCCTTGAAGATTTAGAAGATTGAAGCTCTTGAATGGATATTTAAAAGTTGAAGCTCTTGGCTTTGGGTGGAAGATTATGCAAAAGATTTAAGCTTTTGAAAGATACTCCTTCACCACCTTTGAATCTTCTCACTTCTTCTCCTTAAATAGCTCTCTTGAAAACTTGATCGTTAGAGGAAGATGATCTTCATTCAATGTAGAGACAAATGTAGATAAGCAGGAAAAATGTAGAAGACTGTTCTGATAATCTCCCATTTGAAAACACAGTCTTCTAATTAATTCTCATCTAATTAGAGCTGTTCTATAGTGTTGACTTAACATAGAAGAAGGTGGATAGCTGGTTTGGGCAACTGACAGATGAGGAGATGCTACAGCTCTGACTTGATTCATGATTTTTGAAAGAAGATAATAAATTTTGACAAACTCAACTACTCACTTTTTTCATTGCTTCATTGCATTTGTTTAAAGTTAATATTAGACAAAGTCTCTTTCCAGCTGTGCAAAGTCTCTTCGTCTCCTGCTTTGTCCATTGATTCTAGACTAATTTGGACTTCTTTATTTTCAGACAAATGTATTTTGCTCTCTAAACTTCTTATTCCATCCACTACCTTTTCATTATTTTTTCAAATAGTATGAGATTTCAAATAGAGTTTTCAGATTGACATCCTTGAGCATATTTTAAAATATCTGTAACTTAAACTTTCTGAAATGTGACAGATGGTTAGAATAAATATCTATAGTCCTGCACTTGGAAATTTAAATAGATTCTTGATATTTGATTCTTGTTTAGCACTTAGAAGCTTCAAGCATTTCATTTTCCTTCAATCGATTTTCTATTTTTACAATTCAAAAAGGTTGTGGATGGCTTGGAAGAATATTATTGCAAGATACAACTACTGTAGAGTATTGAATTTTTTATATTTGAAAATAGCAAATTTTCACTATAGCATGTTACTGTAATAGATCACTGTAGCATCACTTGTTCTATTAATTTATTTGAAGTAAGTATCAGACGAGTCCGCCTACTTAAAAAGTTTATTAGCGGGTACTATAGCGGTGTTATTGTAGCACGTTACTATAGCAGACCACTATAGCACCAATTTATTTGTTAATTTATCTGAAATAAGTTTCAGACAAATTTGTTTACATAAAAAGTTTATCTGTAGGTACTGTAGTAGCGTTACTATAGCAATTCATTTGCTAATTTGTCTAAGTAATTCATCTACGTAATTCATCTGAGTAATTCATCTTTAGCTTTGCCCATAAGTATTGTAGCAGGTTACTATAGTATTTTTTTGTAGCAGTTACTTCATTGTCTTTGATCACACTTTTCCTTGATCTTCATCTACCATTGTCGCAAAATTACTATAGCAATGCACCTGCAATTGGAAATTTTTTCACTTTTGCCACATTATTAACTTAATATTTTTCATTATATTTTCCATTGTATATCATAATATAATTATCCTTATGAAGTATGCATAAGTTATAAAGCATGGGTATGTAATTTGAATCATGATTTATTTTTCTAAACTCATCTAAGTACTCATTCTTTTTCATTCAAAAGATATATCTAAACTTATATCAAGATGTATATGCTTGCATAAATGATATCCTAATATAGTGTGCATATTTCAAGCATATCTTCTTACATTTCAAGCTTCTTAAACTAGAAGTATCATTAGCATAAATCAAGTCTTAAGAGAAATTTTATTATCATCAAAATCATACAATAATCCCAATAGCAGTATCCTAGGCATTTGACTCATCTGTATGATCTTTAACGAGATGGATGCCCATCGCATTCACTTGAATGTGCTTGCATGAGTGCATATTGAATCTTTTTCCTGTTAAGACATCAGGGCCAGAGTGTATTATTGTAATATAAATGTCGTTTAGGTCTTTTTCTTAGAGATAATCTTTCCAACGAGTGTTTTAGGAGGATTCCATATTGCAAGTAATTGAAGTACGGGGTTCACCAATCATCTACCATTAGTTCCATGCAGGCTATGGATTCCACTCACTTGGTAGTCTCCTCATCATACAAGTTAGGAATGCGACTTCATTGCTCAACTTTGACAATGACTTCTTGGTCTACAGCAATGGCTAGAGTGATTGTCACATTTGCTAAAGTATCAGCAATGGTATTCTCAATCCTTGGAATATGCCCAATGTTGACTTGAAAAAGCTTATCCAATAGCTCTTGTATAATATCATAATACTGGCATAAATTGGGCTGACAAACTTCATATTCGGTGGTTAATTGTTGGACCACCAATTTCGAATCACCAAAGATGTCTAATTTTGTAATCTCGAAGTTAAGGGCAATTTGAAGTCCTTAGACCAGTGCCACATACTCCACTTCATTGTTTATGTAATTCCTTCCCAAGTAGAAGGAATGTGGAAGAATGTCTTTCTAAGGTAAGATGAAAACAATTCCAACACCAGCACTAACAGTTTTGGTAGCACCAGTAGAGTAGATTTGCAGGGAGTGTTGACTTAGACAATGAATACTTCCTCATCTCGCAATTCTTCTTACGTAATCACCTTCACGAGATAAAGGTGATGTCAAATTCTGACAATAATAATGACAATTTTGTCAACCATCCCGATAGCATGGGATGAGTGATCAAGAGCTTAAGCGGATCTACTTTAGAAATTAACCAGATCTCATGAGCAAGGAAATAATGCCTTAACTTTTGGGCTGCAAACACTAAGGCATGACATGTCTTTTCGATCTGAGAATATTTTCATTTCGCATTGATCAACCGATGGCTAAGGTAATATAATGCTTGCTCCTTACCATCTTAATTTTCTTGCATGAACAATGCCCCCAGTGACTTCTCACTCATGGAGATTTACAAAATAGGGGTTTTACCCTTAGCTGGTGCAGCTAATGCCGATAGGTTATAGAACCATTCTTTGATCGTATCATAGGCTCTCTAACAATCTTTTTCCTAAGCCAAGGTTACATCTTTCTTCAGTAAATGGTGAAATGACTGACATCTTACCACTAAATTGGCAATAAATCTTCTGATATAAGATAGCTTGCATTGTAAGCTTTTCAAGTCATCTATGTTCCTTGGAGGAGGCATATTTCTAATCCCCTCTACTTTTTGTGGGTCCACCTCGATTCCTTGATGATGGACAATGAATCCCAGGAACTTGTCTAACCCAACTCTAAATGTGCATTTGAGTGGGTTTATACGTAGCTTGTTTTTTCTGAGCCACACAAAGATTGCATAGATCCTTGCGGTGTTGATCATGGCTGTTACATCTTACCACCAAATCATCGACATAGCATTCAACATGTTTGTGAAGCATGTCATAAAAAATAACTTGCATAGCTCTTTGATAAGTAGCTTTTACATTCTTTAATCCAAATGGCATAACTTTATAGCAAAAGATACCTATTAAAGTATGAAATATAGTAGACGTCTCTTCTGCTAGCGCCATCTTGATTTGGTTATAGCTGAAGTAACTATCTGTGAATGAGAATGTGTCATAGAGCTATCAATAAGGGGTTTCATATTTTATAGCGAGAACTCATCTTTCGGATAGGCCTCATTGAGATTGTGAAAATTGGCACAAACTTGGATTTGATTATTCTTTTTCTTTACTAGGATAACACTAGAGATCCATCTCGGGAACTTGATTTCTTAGATAAAGTTGGCTTCCGGCAACTTATTGATCTCATTAATGATTTGTTACTCCAAGTTAGATCTAAACTTCCTTGGTGCTTATTTTACGGGCCACTTGCTTGGTGAGATATACGAAGAATGCATTGCAATATCTTGATCTAACCTAGGCATCTCAAACTATGTACATGCAAAGACGTCTTTGAATTTCCTAAGAATATTGATTAGCAATTACTTTTCATGATCTAGCAAGGATTTAGTGATGAAGGTAAGGCGCTTATCTTCATCTGCACCTAAGTTGGACCCTCCAAGTTCATCGATTGTTGGTTGTCCACTATCTTCTAACCCCAATGGAGCTCACCATAGGTATTTCTTCTAAGGAAGAATCAGAGTCGTTGTCTTCTTCTTCCTCTGAATGGTCAGGGTTTAGCTCATGATTGGACTCATGTGTATTGTCATCATGAGTCTTACTAACCATTTCTGACTCTAATTTAGAAATTGATTTTTCATCAACGGCTTCTTTGTCTTTTGTATCATCAGATCCCTCCAAAGTTGTTTATAATTCTTTATCATTAGACTCATATTCTTCCTCTTTAGTTGATGCATAGTGAGAGGTGGAAACTATGTAATAATGTGCAATTATTGATAAGGCGGACAACATTTTTGACGTCTTAGACTCAATAGGAGCTGATTGATAGTCCCACATAGTGGGACCAACAGTTGACCCAATACTTACAAATGAGCAATCTGAGGTATACTCCTCATCACTGTCCATGTCAATAGCATCGTCTATGCCAAGACCTGTCTGATCTCCTAAATATCAGAGACCCTTTAATTTTCCTTTGATTGGAATTGGGATGAGTAGCCGGTCATCAACATATAGGATTCATCAAGATAAATGCCAAGGAGGTCAATGATTCTTTTTTATCCCTTACTAAATTTCTAAAAATTTTTGGCAGATAGAAATTTCTTGGGCAGAAGATCAGAAATATTATATTTTTTATAGAGTAAGCCCATCTCCACGAATACTAATCTTTCTTTTTTTCACTTGGGATTGCAGTGTAGGTTCTTTATCATGAATGATTTCTGAATCAGCCAGTCGAGTCAATGGCTAACTATACTTAACTAACATGGATTGTAATTTTCCTCTATCGATTTTCCATCTACTATTTTGTTGCTGAGATTAGAAGATGTCTCCTACTTTGCTTAATTGGGGTTTCTAGTGTTAATCTCAAAATGCAATGACTGTGTTGGTTTTGAGACTACTTGAGAGTAGCTTCGAACTGAAGGTGACAATGTTAGAGGAGTAGTTGTTATTCTCAAACCTAGAGTATTGATCTGGAATCGGGTGTTCTTGACCAGAGACAGTTGTGGCGGCATATAAGCTCACAATGAGTTTACAATTTTATTCTCATAAAGTCTAGCTAGTGGGAATATAGCTAGTCCCCTGCCTATTGATGGTCTGGCTGATCCTCTCCTAAGTCCTCTTCCAGGTGGTCTTGGTGCTGATGTCCAAGCCTGGAAGGCAAAAGATTGTGGGGTTGAGAAATTTGCAACTGGCTTCCAATTGAATACATTCTAAGTCAGTGGAGTTGGTGTTGGAGTAGGAGTGATCAAATGTCGTGATGGTTGCGCATGTTGAATCGCTGGCTCATCTTCATCATCATCATCTACTTGGAATACTTTCAACTCATTCATGAGTTTCAAATTGTCTTCTTGTGAGATTCTTGTTGCAATTTTAAAGCACAAAGACATTGGTGGCAAAACCACTAGGAACAGAACTGCCTATGGAGGTACCGCCTATGATGAGGGTCCTTGTGATGTGGACCCTTGTCTTTTGGCAGAAAACAATTGTCACCTTCTATCCATAGTTGACTTGGTCAATTTTTTGGCTGCTTGGGTTCATTTAGTGCTAGCTCATAGTATTAGGCTTCTAAGAAGAATGCCTCTAAAATTGGGAATGGTTGTACATCAGCCGATATGCACCTCATTATGCCATCTTGGTAGAACTTAAAGCATTGGTGCACTGTGGATGGCTCAACTTGGTATCGATGTAACCATGGCCTATCGAGCAACAAATTGTAGGATGTTGGCACATTAATGACATGGAAAATGACCTTTGTGGGAAATCCTTGAATATCAAGGCTCATGGTAATAGTCCCCATAGTCCTCTAGCTTTCTTGGTTGAAGCCTTGGATCACAAGGGTGGTGCTTTTGAGCATAGACAGATGCATTTCGATACGCTTTAATACTTTGAGTGAAAGAATATTCACCACAGATTCTGGATCTAGCATAATGCAGTTAATCTTTTTGCTCACTAGATTACCACTTACAAATAGTGGATGATTATGCTCTGTACTTCCAAGCAATAAGTCATCATCTGTAAAGTGATGGTCTAGTTGCATTCAATTATATCAGTAACCTCTGTCAGGTACAGGTCCTTCATGGACTCATCTACTAGTGCATTTATGAGTGCTTGCCGAGACTCTTTAAAGAGTTATAGCTGGTTGTATCTACTCAGCCTTGCTGGAATTCTGTGCAAGTGAGCAACAATGTTGTATTCTAGTTTATTTATGAGCTCAGGAGCTTCCCTTTCTTCAATGGGAGGACAAGGAACTCTAGGCACTGACTCTTCTTGCATTGGTACCTTTACTTTGTCCTAAGTGGTATTCTTCCACATCACAACACGACCATTATTTCAAGTGATTTAGATACTTCTTGTGGAGCATTCTCTTCTTTTGGCATAATGTTAGTCATGTTGCAAGATACCTCCACAGGTTCTGATGACTCTTGGATTAGTAGCTCGAGTAGTCCAGGAAATGAAGTAGGTAACTCTTTGGGTAATGGAAAGGCATTTCCCAATGTGACAATGCATTCCTATATTATACACCTTTCTTCTCACAACATGGTGCAATAAAGGATATATTGCAACATCTTAATGCAAAATCATAAAGATGTTTCCCTTCAAGAGGATGAGTTTCTCGCACTTGTCCCTTAGATAACTAAGAAGTATAGTCATAAAATTTATGTATGAATGCTTCAGTCAACACCTCCCAAGATCTAAATAATTTAGCTGGCAATGTCATAATCCACTTTAGGACATGGCTATTACTAGCTAGTAAAAATGGGAAGCTCCTAATTGCATATTTCTCTTTCCCAAAATATCATTCGCACTAAGGCTTAATACTGGAACAAGTGTTTGATCGCAGCCTTGTAGCCTTCTTTGAATAACTTCATCAGGGACCACCCTAAGTAATGGATTTGCTTAATTTCTAGAATTGCCATTAAAATAGGGGCCTTCATGTAGTGCAGGTATTCAAGGACCCTTGCAATGTACGATTCTATGAACACTTATGCCTTTGGAGGGTCATCTATCACCTTCATCTTCTTCTTTTTAGCTTGATCAAAGGCCTTGATGAAGCTAGACAGCATTCAAGGGTTAAAATAGGCTCTTTTTGCCATGCAAAGATGAATTTCTTCTACCTTTGAGCAATTAAGTTGTTGTACATCACTTCAAGCAGCATCCCTTTATTTGTGAATTTGGCTATATTCTACTCCAAGCAGAGACTTTCTGCTTTCTTCCTTTCTTTCAAAAAGGAAGCATTGCAGAAACATGCCTTACAAGGGGACCCACTCTTTAGTGCCTTGCACTGTCGGAGTTCAAAACAAGTTCTTCTTTAGTTTCAAATAAATTAAGTTTTCAAAATTCTCATGCATTTTTTCAAAGTCCAAATTTTCTCTATAGCACTGATTAGCAATGCAGAGGAGATGTGTAACTAGCAAATCACCAACATTGAATAAAGTGAACCCTTGACATTTGTGCTCCCTCTAGTATTGCACCTTCTATGATAATGTTCCCTCTTCCTCTTTGGCTAGCTTGTGGAGGCCTCGCCTTCGCCAATGTGATAACAAGATGCTACTACCAGATATTCAAATGGTTTAACTTCATTAGAGCTTGGGTTATTACCAATTCCCAAGTCTGGTAAGTTATCCTAAAATACTGCCCATACTTCATTTACAACTAACAAAAGTGATAGTGATGGCCTCCAAGCGTAAAGTTTTGGGCACCCTTGATCAAGGCAGACTCTTCTCTTCTTTTTCCCTACCTTTTTCTTATAGAAATATTTAATCCTATTAGGCTGGAGGTAATCCCTAATGATGTATGGTTGGAACCATGATGGCCAACAATGTATCCTTTTGGTAATGGGAATAAATCCTTCAGGCACTCTTCCCATTCCTTTTGCTTTACATCTGGTGATTCCATCCCTTGCACCTCATTAACGGGACTTCTGGGATGTTTTTTGGGCAAACAAGATCTCAACATTTGCCATCGACCATGATTTCCCTCTGCACCTCTTGGGTAGAGTTTTTTGGGAACTAACAATCAAATTCTCATTTTAGCATTTCTAAATCAAGAATTTCTTTTACAGATGTAATGACTTTAATCTTTATGCAATGGTTAATAATTTTCCTTACATTGGGTAGCAAAGTGGCACTGGCAACTCCCAACTCTGTTCCCCACTTTTCAAAAGCTAGGAAAATTATTGTTTTGTGTATTTTTAACTCTATATAAATAGTAGTTTCCTAGGATTTTTTAGGGTTCTTTTGCTAAGGTTTGGAGAAAACTTTTTAGTAGCTTTCAATAGAGAATCTTCTTCTTCTCTCTTTTGTTTTATTTTCATTGTGATTTCATGGCCCTACATGGCTAAACTTTTATTTTTGGTTTAAGGAGACAAAAGCCTCATAATCAATATACTGTGAGATCTAATTTGTTTTAATTGTTCAATTTATACTTTGAGTATTGAATGTTCTT
>JAYJMB010044209.1:0-31345 GCA_036873735.1 Pouteria campechiana
ATAGGAATAAACATTAATTGATTAAATTGGTTGAAATTGAATAAGATTAATCTTGTGAACTCAAAAACTCTAGATGTCTTAATCATTGGTTCTATACTTGTTTATATCTGAGTTCTTTTTAATTTTTATTAAGTTTAGATTTCACTTCTCTCTTATTACAATCATTCAATTGTTCAAGCAGAATATAGAGTTAGAGTAATTTCGTATTTAGTAACCATAGTCCTCATGGTAACGATCGTTTTCTTTCACTTTATTACTTGTTGATGACACGTGCCCTTATGTTAGGAAAATCTGCAACACTTATCTAAGTGAAATAAGAGTTGAACATCTATACCAACTCTATGTAGCGATGAATTGGATTAGTGAGCCACCTTTGGAACCATAGTGCTATTTTTCACCAAAGTTGATTGGAAAATTAAGTGCTTAATTTTCCATGAGGATGTTATAGTGCCTAACGTGATCTCTAGGGTCCACTATTCCATTATATGGTACAAATTTAGGCATCTAGAATTTGGATAAAACCTAAACTAATCTTAGATTGATAGAAAAAGGGGAGTTTAAGGAGATATTTGCAGCAAGTTTAGTCTAAACTCTCTTAATTAGTTGCCACTCATTATTCAAAAATAATCTCATCATGATGGTGGTAGTGAGTGTTGAGTCAATAGCTTATTTTGATGATGAAGGTAAATAAAAGATGGTAGTAGCAATTCCATTTACCAAGTGTTGTAGAAGTAAAACCGAAAAACCCAAGTTTTACACCAAGGGATCAAAGTAAGTGTACTCAAGGACTAAAATCAATTCAAGAGAACTCAATATGGTCCCAACACTCCCTAAAATAAGCAAAGATGGAATAAAATTGTTAAATGTAGAGAACCTTAAAAGATCACTTCTAAAGAGGAGAGTAGAGATGATAAGTTTCCTCTCTACAAAGGTCTCTAAGACAAACTGAAAAATGTATAGGTAAAACGTTTTTCTTTAGAGGAGACTTTAGAATAAACAAATCAAGATACAAAACTCTATAGATATAGCTATTAGGAAAATCCCATGAGTTTATTAGAAGAGTTTATAGAGGTATTCTATGAAGGTACAAAGGCCTCTTCATCCTATTGACTAAAACGTGATTTTGATAGAGTTGTTCTAGAGAGGAAATAACATATGCCTACAAAGGTCTATACTAAACTCTCAACATGAACTTCATACCAATGCATTGATAGAGGAGACCATTAAGCTATAGAAGTATGTTATTAATACTAATAATGGTCATTAACAATAGAGTTTTCCTACAAAGTTCTCTACCTACCCCACAAAGTTCTGTAGCCATCTCTGCAACTTTCTCATACATGATTCACAAGCAATGTCCAACTACCAAGAAATCAATGAATCCTTCTCCAACAAATCTAAGCACTCTCAAATATTATAAATAGAGGATTTAGTTCAAAGAGAAATAAGTTTTGGAGCTTTAAAGAATTCAAAGGAGCATCAAAGCATGAAAACTTTATTGATTAACATTTATTTATCCATTCTTTAATAATGTACATATTAGCCTTTTTTCCTAGAGTCATGAATTATGTACAATTTTGTTTTTAGCTTTTTCGCTCTTATAAGAGTGTAAGCTCCTACAAGTAAAATATTTATAGAAGAAGTGATCTTATTAGCCTTGGAAGTAGTGAGTATGTAAATTTTCCTAATGGAAGTGCATGTGTTGTCAACAAGTAATAAAGTAAAAGTAAAAGATCATTCCCACTAGGACTATGGTTACCAAATACCAAATTATTCTAACCCTAAATTCTTTTTGAATAATCGAATGATGAAAATAAGAGAGAAAAGAAATCTAAATGTAATGCCCCGCCATCCCAATGCGTTACTAAGGCAGTAACAGGAGGACCCACTACCAAAGTCTCCCCTAAACTTACCTTATTAAACCTACATATAATCATCCACACCCACAGATGCCCAAAATATAGTCGCACTATAAAATTAGATTGTGAAAAAGCATACCTATCATATTACATTAATGAAATGCACATTATCATTCCTACTCTTTTTAATTTACATTATTTACATCATTGGTATAACTCATAATTTACATTTTTAATACTTTCCAAAAGATGACAAAAGATAAATAACTCTAAACGTCACTGCCTATCCTCCTCTTGTGCTCCAACCCTCGTTAGGCTATGTCTTTGGGCTTGTCAGTTAAACCAAAACATAATAAAATAGGGTCAATCTGGGCAACTTAGTAAATAGGTAAGCAATTAATCCATAAACAATAGAATGCACACTAACAATGGACCTATTATCATGGAGTTAAAAACATTATCAAACTACAAATGTCCATTTAAAAGGATACTAATCATTTCTCATTATTCATCATAGGTCGCATGTGGGGTTATTAACCAAGTGGTCACAACCCCCAACCAAGTGGATTTTGCCATGAAACAAAGTGGACTCAATCACAAAACAAAATGGACTTTGCCATGAATCAAAGTGGGCTTAGCCACAAACAAGTGAACTTTGTCACAAATCAAAGTGGACTTAGCCACAACCAAGTGGACTCTACCACGAATCAAAGTGGGTTCAGCCATAAACAAGTGAACTCTGTCACAAATAAAAGTGGACTCAGCCACAACCAAGTGGACTCTACCATGAATCAAAATGGGCTTAGCCACAAACAAGTGAACTCTGTCACAAATCAAAGTGGACTCAGCCACAACCAAGTGGACTCTACCACATTCATTAGAATAAAATTGATCTTTTATTAATATATTATAGTTATCAACATTTACAAGTTAAATTCATAATTTAATTTGTAATAAATCATTTTCATGAATTTAAACATTCAAAAATTGACCTAAGTCAACAAGGAAAAACCTCATCGAATCCCTCAAACAATTGCATCAAATAAAAAATAAAATAAAATGAAATAAAATAAAAATTTCCCACAAGTACTATTCTGGTGCCGCGACTCTGAATTACGACACCAAGGCACCAAAAATCCCTACCTTTGATACAATGGCCATGTTCTGTTCTTGCACCGTGGCTTTGAATTCCAACACCGAGTCGCAAAAATTCCCTGCCCATGCTTCCTTTGTTCTTTATGCAATGGTGTCACAGTGCAAAATGTGGGCCACAAGGCTAAAATTTACTGCCCCATGTTATGCTTTGCTCTTTCTCTAGTTCATCTTCTCTTTTCTTTCTTTATTTGCTAAGTCCAAACAACCTATTTGTCCTCTAATTAATATTTTTAATATACCATTATCACCAACTATTAATATAGATCAATTGGCTCCATAGCTCCCATTCCTTGAATCATAGTTTATGCATTGCAGAACCTATTCTCAACATGACATGTCACATTATGAGCATACCAAACATGTTATACAATATTAACAACAATGGACTAACATTTGGTTTCCAAAATCAATATGTGAAAACATTAACGTCTTTATTTCCCAAGTTTGTACCATAAACTTTATACAACGAGTACTACAATCTCTAGTAGGACTGAGAATATGGTGCCTGGAGTGTATTTTTATAAAATTCTAACTAAAATGCATACCCAATTGAACCTACTTACCTCAAGATCCAACATCATGCCCTATTTCACTTCAAGCTTCATGATTTTAATGTCAATATGCCAATTTATGCACCCTACACTCAAGGTATACATGTAATTAACATTTAAATGCAATCATTGTTTCTTAATCATAATCATCTTAAATGTTATCTTTAGTTTATACTGAAGCCTCTACTAGGGTTTACTCAAATACACAAGTAAATTTCTAATTAAAGGGCATTGAGTGTATCAATAACAAGGGTTAATCATACCATGCCCTTATAAGTGTCATTTTATCTAAAACACTTAATATGGAACTTCTAATTTGCATATCTTTAGTCATAGATGAGTTAGGGTTTCTACCCCTAATTTGACATAAGCATAATTTAACTAATTTTGTAATGTAATTCATATTCAAAACACCTATTTCATCACCAAATTCACATTATACCCAACTTCTAGTTTTCAAATTCTCAATTTACTTTCATAAACAAAAATTAATATAATCTATCTAGTAGAATTGGTAATTGATGATTAATCACTAGTGGAAATCACTTATCATTGTCTTTTCTCTAACTAGAACCCCCAAAACTAGAACCCCCAAATGCAAGTTGTAGAATGAAATTCCTAATTTTCTTGCAGCTTCCAACACTCCACTGCAAAAATTGATGTTTTCTTGATGTTGGATTGTTGCTACATCTTTTACCATATTTCCCCAACTTAAGCCACCAAAATCCATTCTAAACAAAGCTTTTTCCAAAGCTTGGGAACATATGGGAGGGTTGGAAATGTGTGGAGTTGGAAAAAGGAGCTGGTGGAGTATTTTAAGCTCTACCCCTTATAGTTCTATAGCGCTGTACACAATCACATACACATGCAGTTCGTTTGTGATGCTTTCTGCCATATTCTAACATTGTATTTCCTTCCTATTCATCTTATCCCTTGTTCCTTTGAACATGCCTATCCAAATTTCCCATTTATATTACCAAGCACCACACGTCCAACTAAAGTGGCCTAACCTATCTGCTTGTGGCAAAATTTTCAAGGCCTCACATAAAACTTATTATAAATTAACAGGAGTACAGTTCTAAACAAGTAGAGAATCAATGATTAAGACATTTAGGATTTTTGAGTTCATTGGATTAATCTCATTTAATTTCAACCAGATTAATCAATCCATGTTTATTCTTATGAAGATAACAAATTTATATTTATTAATTTCTAATCTTTCTCAAGTAATAACAATCTATCTCTGTGAGCAAATTTCCTATAGCTACGTGAAAATTCTAAACTTACCAAGATGCATTAAAATAAGAAATTCATGTTGTTACATAAGTCTCATGGACACCTCTATCTCATGACAATCTTATGGTATTTAATCATAGCCTATTTTAATTATCACTTTGGAACCTCTAATTGAATCACAAATCATATATAAAGGGTGCACAAACTTTCACAAGCATTAAACTTAAATTAAATACTCAACAAAGATGATGAATAAACATAAAATTGAATTAAACTGAGTAAAAATGAATATTCATGATCCGGCTATATCTTTGCCCTAGAATAAAAAGTTTAGCTCATAATGGAACTAAAAGGAATCATAAATATTGTCTTAAATATGATTGAGAAAAGAAAAAAAATGGAAAAAGAACGAAGAAAGATAAGAGAATGAATCTGTTTCCAATTAGCAATCTATTTATCTTCCTTCAATTTTCCTTCAAAATCTACTCTTTTGCTTCATGTTCTCCTCTTTATTTTGTAGCTATTTTCCTTTTATAGTAACCCAAAATTAGGGTTAATTTGACACCCTTACAGATTAGAAACCTCACTCTACACAAACATTAGCAAAACTTCCAAAAATATCCTCTTTCCTCACTTCCAAGCACTACACTGACCACCTTAAAGTGCCCAACCTGTTGTTTGTGAATGTCCAATGGCCAACAACATGGGTGTTGCATCGCCCAATAGTGAATTCCTACAATGAACAATGTTTTTGCATTAGCTTCAATGTTTTGGCCATAACTTTCTCATATGATGTCAAAAATATGCAATTTTTGGTGCATTGGAAAGCTTAAAAGATTACAAATTTTATGTTGAACACTTTCTCTAAATCAGTCTCCATTTATGCCAAAAATTGATTATAAGTTACATTTTCTTAAATTCAGCTCCATTTTAACAAGTTTTGATGCCTAAAACACAAAGTAACTCCATTACGTGCAATATTTAATCAAATGTGGATATAAACCAATGAAATCATGTCAATTGAGGACCAAAATATATAAATTTAGGTATCTCACAGATGATAAATATAAGCTCATTGGTGAACTTGCATTGTATGCATTGTAAGATTTAGTTAGTGAACTCTAGAAACCAACAAGCTTATGAAAGATTTATGATAGTGGATCTGAAGATAAGAAAGTGTCTTCGATAGTGGAGTAGGAACCCACATTGGGCTGAACCACTGCAAAAAACAACTATGTTATTCCAAGTCTATGTTTACTCATCTCTACACATTTCATATTTGGCTAAACATTTGTGAAGCTCAATCACACCCCCTCCCCCACCCTCTTGAGCTACAACCCTAAGAGTACCAACAATTGGTATTAGAGCTAGCTTAACTTAATCTTATTTTTTGATCCATTCATTAATCTGTGAAGTAATCCATTATGGATAATTTCTTCCATAGCATTGTTGCATAGCATCAATCCACTATGCATCTACCATTTCTTGGTGGAAGCTAACTACATGTATTGGAAAATGAAAATGCAGAATCTAATGATTGTCATAGATTACCAATTGTGTCGAACTATCAAGAATGGAAAAATAGTCCTCAATAGTGAAGATAATTATACCCCTATGGACATAATTGTAGTACAAGGATATGTAAAGGAAAAAAATTGCATCTAGTGTGCCTTCTCACCCTCTGAGTTTTAAAAAAATATCATTGTACGACTTTGTTAAAGAAATTTGGAAAACTTACAAGTAGCATACAAAGGAACCAACCAAGTTAAGGAAACAAAGATTAATATTCTAGTATAGAATATTAATTGTTTACTATGAAGGATTCAAAATCTATTTCTAACACATTTGACAGGTTTCAAAAGATCACCAATGAATTGAAAAGTCTCGGTGAAAAATTTGAAGAGCCCATGCTTGTCAAGGAGATCCTAAGATCACTCACAAGGCATTTGATGCCTAAAGTTACAACAATCAAGGAAGATAAATACCTAGATAAAATGATAGTAAAAGAACTCATGGGTTCTTTCATGACCCATGAGGTCTTAATGAAGCAAAAGGCACCTAAAGAACTTAAAGGCAAGTTTACAATTGCCTTAAGAGCTTATTGATGGTCAAATTATAATTTCTTGTAAGTGCATGAATGTATATTAGTATAGTGTGCTTGCAAGGGTGGATCCCACAGAGAACTATCAAACTGATTCAATTATAATTAGTTACCAAAACTAAGTTGTCCTAAATCCACAAGATGAAGTATAGACTAAGTGAAGAAAAGTGTAATGTAAGATAACAAAGAACATTGACATTGAATAATGTAAAAGAGAATTCAGGTTGCTAGAGTCTAGGGATCTAACTTCACCACTCAATGATATTCAGTGTTGTTGAGATGTTGATGTCAATTCAGCATCTTGGGTTCATTCTATCTACTATATGATTATTACCATTAGGCGTTTGGGTTTAAATTAAGTATTTTCTCACATTCCAATTACCTATGGCATGTAGTGTAATTGAGGTAGAAAACTCATGAAGATCCAAAGAACTTTAATGAATAAAGTAGAATAATTTAGCATATGGCATCTACCTTGTCCATCTACTCATTCATTCAGGAGGGCACAGTACATGGTTTAGCATATGACATCTACCTTAACCATGTGCTCAAAGATAGTCAAGCTAATTCACATAATTGATGATTAGTCAATTAGATAAATTGGATAATTGCATTTAACATAATGATATTGAATTGATAAACTAACAATCTCTATTAATAATGAATTTCAAGGAGGGCTACATATTTGCCCTAGAAAAAGAAAATTATTTCATGATAAAAATAGAAATAAAACTCTCTGAAATATGCATGAAATCAAAACTCGAAATCCTTCTCTTGCTCCATTTGCTTCATGTCCAACTCTCTCTAACTCTAGACCCTTAGATGTCCTTAAATATCCTAAGTAATAGGGTTTTAGTAGAACTCCTACATACTTGCAATGTCTCTATGCATAGAGATCAAACTTAGTATTTTCCACGAAAATATAGCTTCCAAAGCATTGCAATGCCTAAATGTAGGAGTTCTAATAATAACTAAGTTGCTACACATCATGGGTTAAAAATTGCAACACATGCGCCTAAAAATCTGCTTCTAATAATACTTCACAATCTGCATGTCTCAAACTTATTAAATTTTGCAGCACCTAACACATGGAAATTAGCTTCTAAAAAACTTTATTTACACACTTCAAAATAATTTACAATTAAGAAACTTCTAAAACCAACAAGGGTTGCACTTCTAACTACTATTTGCAATTTCATCCCTCTAAAATACTCTAAAATCTTTAAAATTACTTTTAAAAATTTTTGCTGAAAAATCCTTCTAAGCTTTAGAAATTTCTTTCTTGTTGAGTTGCTTCAAAAATTTTAAAGATCGAGATTTCACTGCTTCAAAAGTTCTAAAGGAGCTTCAGAATTTTTGAAGATTGAGCAATTGAACCCCTTTAGAAATTTTCTCTCTGTCACACTTTTGAAATTCTTGTGAACACCCTTTAGAAATTCTGTCACACTTCTAAAGTTATTTTGATCCCTTCAAGAATTTTGTCAACTTCTCAGAACCTCAGAACCCATTCATGTCACACTTCTGAGCACCTCAGAACCCATTTAGAACCACCTCTATAGCACTTCTGAGAACCTCTGTCACACTTCACAGAACCTCAGAACATTATTCAGAACCTCTTTTGACGTTATTCAAAACCTATTTAGCACCACTTCAAAAATTTTGTCAACTTTTGTTTCTCTTCTCAGAACCTCAGAACTGACACAAAAATTCTGTCACACTTCTTAAGGTTAAGCTACTTTAGAAACTATAAAGATTATAATTCCTCTGATGTATTCTGACCGAACTGGTAAAAATTGCACCGAATTGGTCACCATCCTAGAAGCTACTTTAGAAATTCTCAAGACCAAGATTTTGAATGCCCATCAAAATCTTTGACTCACTTTTGATGTTAATTCAAAATTCTGAGATTGATACTGCTTCAGAAGTTTCGATGTTAATATTTCACTAGTTAGAAATTCACTTCACCTCTGAGTTCGATACTTCATTGCTTTAGAATTTCTAACATTAAATCAGTCCCCATCTATACCCCTAAATGGCCTCAGAAGATTGAGATTTCACCACATCATGTGCCAAATTCTCTGTCCTTCTTCCTTCTTCATCTTGATGTCACGACATCTGATTTGGATGTCATGACATTCAACTCTCTGACTACCTAAAGTACTACATTTGTTATTTTGATACCGCAATATTCAAATTAGATTTAGTAGCATACAAATCTCTATTTGCTAATTACTCAATGTTACTTCAAATGTTGCAACATCTGATTGAAATGCCAAGATGCTTAACTTCTTCATATTGTCTTTTAAACTTTTATCTACAAATAGACATAATAAAATAACATAGAATTCACTTATCAAGTAGTAACCAAGTCCAATGTAGATTTACTAGAATGTGCTTATAAATCACTAAATTTATATTAAAAAATTATACAAGACATGTGAATTTAAGCATTAAACATGTTATATTATGAGCTCATCACATATATTAGTGGCTTGGTAGGGATGCCTGGATAGCTGGTATGACAAGACACCCATATAGGGCAAAGGCCTGGATGACTTGGTATTGTGAGACTCACCTAATTACCTCATTAGGTGTGGATGGAGAACCTATGATCCCTATGGAGCAATGAGAGCAGGTGCTACAGATGATAGTAAGAGACTGTCATGGGCCTAGCAAGCTTCATAGCTGAGGGTATAGGGAGGGACCCAAAACATACTAAAGAGTGGAAAGGGTGTTGTCTGTTTTGTTGACTACCTCTCAAAAATTAAATGGGAATTATGATAGTTTATTGATGAGATATGGGTATGATTGGACGAGAGTAATATGATGATAGTGGTGTGTTGACAGTGAGATGAAGATGAGCTCAGTATGGATGAATTACAAGACTATGTCATAACTTAATTAATAACAATTGATGCGCCATACTGTGAGATCATTATTACATTGTTATGAGACTTAGTATGTCAAAGGTATGCCTATGTATGTGTTATGACTATGATTTTAATTTTGTATTATTTAATTGCTATTTAATCGCTCCCTTGGTTACTAAGTTACCCAGACTCACCCTATTTTAATTTGTTGTTTTTAGTTGACAGGCCTGAAGATGAAGCCTAACGTGGGCTTAGAGCTTAGGATCGGGATAGGCTATGAACTGACCATTGAGTATTCATAATTATGAAAATTCTATATTTGGCATTTTGTGATGTATATATATACAAATTGTAAATTTCATGTGTTGCATATAAATTGTATAAATTAAGCTTTGATGGCATGTCAGTATAACAAGATGTGTATGAAATCTCTCTAACTACCTCCATCACAATGTGATTGCCAATTTTGGGTGAGTTATGGGTGTGTAGTGTATAACTAATGATGAAATTGGAACATATGGTTATATATGATGATAGCTTGTACGGATCATAGGTGGATAGTACGAGGGAGACCTTGCCTGAGATTCCTCGTGTTACTATCTTAAAGTAACACTTGTAAAGCTAGATGTTACAGAGTAATATAAAAGTGAAGTAGTTGCCTGATACCCAGAATGGTGATTGAAATAAGTCCAAGAATTTTGATGGTTAAGGGTTGTCAGATCAAATGATATATGAAAAGCTTAGTATGAATTAGTTAAACCATAAAAACATGGGGGAAATGTTAGTTTAGACGACGATATTAGAATCTCTAATCTGATGAGTTGGCTTGATTTTATACTTGTGTATGACTATATGATTATGTAATGGTAAATTGTGCAGTATTATACCAAGAAAAAGAATAGACAAAGGAAAAGCCCTCATGGTGGAAGAAGAGCCACAAAGGCAGCATACTCGTACTCGAGCTATGGGCATTGTTATTAAAGAGGCTTAGCCAAAAGCCCCGAGGGAAGAAGAATAACCTAGGCAAGGTGGTGGCCATTGAGCTATTAAGCTAGAAAAAATGGGGTAGCCAAAGGCTGAGAGGGAACCAGTAAAGGCAATTTTGCCAATGCAAGAGGTAACACCAAAATTTGGTGCTATGGTGGCAATGATGTTTAATATAGCCTAAACACTTTAGAAATTATTAAAGACACAAAGGAGGCTAGCAAAAGAGCCTATTTATGTGGATGAACTATGTAGGAGATCATCTCCTATAAGAAGGCAGGTAGTAGACATGGGACAAACGTCCCGAGGACAGTTTGGGGTGGAATTACACATGAAGGTTTTTCATAATATGAAGCCCCTTATTTTCAAAGGGCAGAAAGACTACCAAATTGTAAATGAACAGATCTCCAGGTTGGAGAAAGTGTTTACACATATGTAATGCCCTGAGAAACACAAAGTTCTTTATGAGGTCTACTAGTTAGAAGGTGATGCTGAATGCTAGTGGAACAAAGAGAAATTGACGGTACGTAATGATGGTGCTGACTTGTCCTATGCAAAGTTTAAAGAGAAAATCTTTCACTGATATGTGTCAACCAGTAAAAGGTCTAAGTGGTCCACTGAGTTCATGACCTTGATGCAGGGCAGAAGGATAGTGGAAGAGCATGATGAACAATTTAATCTTTGGCAAGGTTTGTGCCATGGGCCCAGATCGACTCTCTGGAAGCAACCCAAAAATTTCAAGAAGGATTGAGATTGTCTATTTGGAGGGACATAGCTCCCCTCATGTTGACCTATTATGAAGATATTTTAGAGCATGACCATTTGGTAGAATGGGAGAAAGAGGAGGATATGAAATTCAAGGAGAGATGACATGCTAAAGACAACGATTAGGGGCATAGAAAGAGACCTCAGAATGATCAGAGTAGGAGTATAACTTCTGAAGGAATTTGTCACCATTGTAAATAACTAGGACATTTGAGGCTTGAATGCCCACTTTTACCTAGAAGGATGAGAAGATGGCAGACAAGGTTAATTCTAGGATAGATGAGAGAAATAAATCAAATGTCTAAGCAAACGCAGGGATCAGAATAGAAAAGGCCATTCACTTGTTTTCCCTGTGGCAAGTTGATGAGAATGCAAAATGTCATATTTTGTTCCCTTAATAATTAATCTTTTATATTTATTTGATTTCTATATGCACTCATTATTCTTATATTCTAATTTAGGAGACAATTGGAGTAGTTAAGTGTAAAAAGAAGTCAATTGAAGGATTTTGGATAATTTCAACATCACTCCGTATTTTAGTCATAACTCTCTCCCCCAACTTCTGATTGAGATGATTAAAGATATTATGGAAACATAAGAAAAAGTTCTAGAACTTTCCTATTTGTAGTTTTTAGAGATAAGGATAACATCAAGGGAAAAATAGGAAGAATGCCAAATTCAAGATGAAGTGCAAAGGAGAAGCAACAAGGAGCAAAGCACAGCAAACAGCAGACTGGCCCAGCCGACGCCAACCCATGTCACACTCCCACCACACCGAGCAACAAGGTTGCACCGGCAGTGCTTGGCTCCACTCTCCATTTTTTAAAAATTGCAAAAATTATTGTTTTGCATATTTTTGACTCTGTATATGGTTTTTTAGGGTTCTTTTGCTATAGTTTGAGGAGTTGAGGAGGACTTTTTGGTGGCTTTTGATAGACAATCTTCTTTTTCTCTCTTTTCTATTTTATTTTCTTTATGAATTTATAGCCCAGCGTGGCTAAACTTTTATTCTTGGTTTGAGGAGACAGAAGCCTTAGAATCAATATACTATGAGATCTAATTTGATTTAATTATTTAATTTATACTTTGAGTATTGAATGTTCTTCTTTGTTCATGATTATGATTGTCATGCTTAATTTCTAGGAAACCTACTAAATTAGATATCAAATCTATAATTATTTAATCCCTCTAATTTGCGAACCAACTAAGGTTTAATAATTTGCTGCTATTCTAGTTATTAAATCTTAAGAAGAATATTGGACTAAATTAAATGCAACAGCTGGTGCTTGTGTTGTTTAGCTTCACCAATCTCTACAAATTTTAATGTTGCTATTAGATTAAACCTGTACTACTAATCTTCGGTTGTTTAGTGGTAAGGGTTAATTAGAACATTAGTTTCTAATTAACTATGTTGAAGGAGAGATAGGAAAAATAATTCCAATGGTAAATATTTAAAGTATGGATTAATTTATAATTGCATCAATGATTAGTTATGAGATTCTAATGGTGGGTGTTGACTTGAACCAAGGTTTTCTTCTCTGATAGATTTTTTTGATAACACTTTCTTCATTATATTCAAACCCCCCTTTCTTATTCACATTACATAAAACAAAGCTAGATACTCCTCATGAGATCGACCCTTATTCACACTACTATAGGTAATTTAATTAGAGTAAAGTTCTAAATTTGGTTGCCTACAACCGCACACTAAATTTTTTGCTCCGTTGCTGAGGAGGCAATCTAGTTGATTTTTTATGCTTTTGTAATTTTTCCTATCTATTTTGTTTTTATTTTTTTATGGTTTATTAGATTTTTCTTGATTGTTTATGATAGTAACTCAATCTTCTAATCAAGGTAATTTGTAGTACAAACAAGAAATTAAAAGAACTTTCCACAGGTTAAGGAGTGAAACTCAGAGGAATTCAGAAAAGGAGAAAATCATGGCTGGAACTTGAACTTTAAAAGAACTTACCACACCTTATTTTGATTAACAACCCTTAGGCATAACATTTTCTACTTTAGATGCTACTGTTAATTTTGAATTAAAATATGGACTAATTCATCTCTTGCCCCCTTTCTATGGTCTTACAGATGAAGATCCTCATAAGCATCTAAAGGAATTTCATATGGTGTGAATAAGTATGAAATTGATAGAGGTTACCAAAGAGCAAATGAAACTATAAGCCTTTCCATTCTCTTTGAAAGATCTAGCTAAGGATTGACTTTACTATCTACCATCTAGGAGCATCATAACATGGAATGAGATGAAGAGATTATTTTTAGAGAAATATTTTGTTCGTCAATTAGCTGTAGAAAATATGCAAACAACAAAAGCTTGTGGAATTTGTTCAATAGTAGGACAACCAACTAATGCATGCCCAACTCTTCAAGTAGAACCTATTGAGCAAGTGAACCCAATGGGTGGTTTTTTTGGACAACTATACAGGAAGTATGATCCCTATTTGAACACATAAAACCCAAGATGGAGGGATCATCCCAATTTCAGCTATGGGAACCCGCAAGTAAATCAACCTCTTACTCAAAATCACCCAAATCTTCAGCTGTATCAGTAGCCATACCCACCTAGACAATCACAGGGACAAACTTCTAACTTTGGTATGTCTTTGGAAGACATTATTAAGTATCTTGCCTCTAACACTTTGCAATTTTAATAGGAGATGAAGGCTAGCATTTTGAGTTTGTAGAATCAGATGAATCAGATGGCAACAACAAACAATCAACTGGAGACACAAAGTTTAGGGAAATTGCCTTCTCAAATGGTGGTGAACCCAAGAGAGAATGTCAATGTAAATGTTTTGAGAAGTGGTAAGGAGGTTAAGATTCCAACAAAAGCAAACTCTATGCTAATGGAGCAAGAAAAGGAGAAAGATTTTGTTGCAGACAAAGATATTCCTAAGGATAATGAAGTAGCTAATTGTAAGTTTTCACTTCTTTCTAAATATAAACCATAACCACCTTTTCCTAAGGCTTTAGTAGAATCTCAAAAAATTGAGTGATATCAAGACCTATTTGAGACTTTTCGTAAATGCAAGGTAAACATTTTACTTTTTGATGCTATTAAACAAGTACCTCGTTATGCTAAATTCTTGAAAAAATTATGTACAATAAAGAGGAAAAAGAAACTTCAAAGGTATGAGAAAGTGAGAGTAGGGGAGAATGTTTCTACAATCATTCAAAAAAAAAAACTCCCTATAAAATGCAAAGATCTAAGTATGTTTACTATCCCTTGCATGATAGGTAACCCTAAGCTTGAAAAGGCCATGTTAGATTTAAGAGCTTCCATTAATGTTATGTCATATTCTTTGTATGCTTTTTTAAAACTTAGACCTTTGAATAAGGCTGGTGTTGTGATTCAATAGGCTAATAGATCCAATGCCTATCCAAAAGTTTTAATTGAGGATGTTCTTGTGCAAGTCAATGATTTCATCTTCCCTGCTGATTTTTATCTACTAGATATGGAGAATGGTAATCAAACTACTCCTATTCTTTTAGGAAGACCTTTCCTAAAGACACCCAAGACTAAGATAGATGTTCACGATGTCACACTTACCATGGAATTTGATAGTGAAATTATTAAATTTAACATTTATGATGCCATGAAATATCCTACCTTGTGATTAATTTTTCCTCTTGTTGAGCCCCTTTGAGCTTTATAGAATTTTATTATGAACCTATGTTACAAGCTTGAAGCCAAGAAAAAAAAAATATCTTTACCCAAGCCATAGCGATAGTGGAGAATGGGTTATCATTTGCTATGTATAGGTGTACAAGAAATAAAGTGTGGGGTATCAAAATTTTTGGAATGGGTACGATTGGTGAAATAGAACATGTTGTTCTTAAAATTGAAAAAAAATGTCAAAGTGAAAGAAAAAGAGAAAGAAAAAAGAAAATATCAAAATTCCAAGGGAAGGGGTATATTTATACACCATGTATTCAAAGTTGAAAGATGCTAAAGAAAAAAAGTGATTTTACATATCTTATATATTTGAGCATGAGTTGATTTATTTATATTTCATTAGTTTCAATGGCTTTTGAACTACATTACCAAAAAAATTCTCACCTTTTCCCTAAACTCTATTACAACCCACGAAAATTCCTTATGATTCATGATATCCATGTGATCTTAGTGATGAAGAATGAGAAGATATACAAGCTTATGGTAGATCATTTTCATTGGAATGAATTTGAGCAAAACATATATCCTCAAACACATGAGAGTAGAGTGTTTATTTTCGTGAGGGTTCTACTTATTTAATTTAATCCATCTTTAAGAGAGAATGCTTACTGAATGATTGTAGGTTATGTGGGAATGATTTTTTCATGATATATCATGAGTTTTGAAGAGTTTTGGTTATTCTTTGTTTATGATAGTTGCAACCTTGATAATCTTTTAGGGAGAGTGAATTTGAGTTTTGCCCGAGGACTAATAAAAGTTATATGTGGGGTAATTTGATGAGAATGCAAAATATTATATTTTATTTCCTTAATACTTTATTTTTTACATTTATTTGACTCCTATATGTACTCATTATTGTTATATTCTGATTTAGGAGACAATTAGAGTGGTTAAGTGCAAAAAGAAGTCAATTGAAGGATTTTGGACAATTTTAGCATCACTCTGTATTTTTGTCATAACTCTCTCATCTGACCTCCAATTGAGATGATTAAAGGTGTTTTCAAAACACAAGAAAAATTTCTACAACTTTTATGTTTGGAGTTTTTAGATATAAAGACTAAATCAAAGGAAAAAATAGGAAGAATGACAAAGTCAGGATAAAGTGCTGAGGAGAAGCAACAAGGAGCACAGCACCGAAGGTAGTAGACCGGCACCGTTGGCACCAATCCACCTTACAGCCCCACCACACCAGCAGAAAGGTGGCTCTAGTTGCCCCCGACTCCACTGCCCACTTTTGAAAACTTGCAAAAATTATTGTTTTGCATATTTTTGACTCTATATAAATAGTTATTTCCTAGGGTTTTTGAGGGTTCTTTTGTTAGGGTTTGAGGAGGACTTTTCGGCTGCTTTTGATAGAGATTCTTCTTCTTCTCTCTTTTTAATTTTATTTTCTTTGTGAATTCATGGCCCTGTGTGGCTAAACTTTTATTCTTAGTTTAAGGAGACAGAAGCCTCGGGATCAAAGTACTGTGAGATTTAATATGTTTCAATTGTTCAATTTATACTTCGAATATTAAATGTTCTTCTTT
This sequence comes from Pouteria campechiana, assembly GCA_036873735.1. Taxonomy (NCBI): domain Eukaryota; kingdom Viridiplantae; phylum Streptophyta; class Magnoliopsida; order Ericales; family Sapotaceae; genus Pouteria; species Pouteria campechiana. The sequence goes on from JAYJMB010044209.1 coordinate 16,748, forward strand.
ATTTATGATTATGATTTTCATTCTTAATTGCTAGGACTCCTACTAATTTATTATCCATTATAATCTATTACTAAATTAAATATCAAATCCATAATTGTTTGATCCCTCTAATTTGCCAAGCAACTAGGGTTTATTAAATCTTAGGAAGAATATTTGACCAAATTAAATGTAACTGCTAGTGCTTGTGTTGTTTTGCTTCACCAATCTCTACAAATCTTAACGTTGCTATTAGATTAAACCTGTACTACTAATCTTCGATTGTTTAGTGGTTAGGGTTAATTAGAACATTGGTTTCTAATTAAGTATGTTGAAGGAAAGATAGGAAAAATAATTCCAATGGTGAATATTTAAAGTATGGATTGATTTATAATTGCATCAATGATCAATTATGAGATTCTGATGGTGTATGAGATTCAACACAATCAGATTAGCATAAACTGTCTACTCTAAATTACTATGGGAATGTCATAAATGCCTCAGAAGCTATACTAACTGCTTTTAATAGAGTAGACACTTCTATCACATGATGCATAAGATATCACATGAGGCATTTTTGACATTCCCATAGTAATTTAGAGTAGACAGTTTATGCTAATCTGATTATGTTGAATATGGAAGGTTTAGATATTATGTTAGGCATGGATTGGCTAGCCAAGTATGAGGTTTGGAATGTTTGCAAAACTACACAGGTGATCCTAAAAACCCCTAATGAGGTGGAAATCATCTTTAAGAGATTACCTAAAGGTGAGGTACTTAAACTTGTATCAGCTATGAAAACCCTCATCCTTATGAAGGGGTGTGCGGCTTATTTGGTATCTGCTATAGATGCCCATTCTAAGCATCGATCGATGGAGGATATACTTGTAGTACGAGACTTCCTAAATGTGTTCACAGGTGAATTATCCAGATTAGCTCCTGAGCATGAAGTAGAGTTTTATATTAATCTTTAGCTTGGACCAGAACCAATATCCAAGGCTCCACACTAAATGGCATTGGTGGAATTGGTAGAATTGAAAGTACAATTACAAGACCTAATGGATAAAGGGTTTATCCATCCTAGTGTGTCACCATGGGGTCCGCGAGTACTATTTGTGACAAAGAAAGATGGAAGCTTGAGATTATGTATTGATTATAGAGAATTGAATAAGGTAACTATTAAGAACAAGTATCCATTACCCCGCATTGGTGGTTTGTTGGATCAGTTACAAGGGGCAACAATTTTCTCAAAAAATGATTTGCAATCTGAATATCATAAGATAAGAATTAAGTCAGCAAATGTGAATAAGACTACTTTTAGGACTCAACATGGGCATTACAAGTTTCTAGTAATGTCATTAGGTTTAGTAAATGCTCCTGCTGTCTTCATGGACTTGATGAATATGGTATTTAAACTATGCTTGGATCACTTTGTGATTGTGTTTAGTGATGATATTTTGATATATTTCAAAAATAAGAAAAAACATGAATCTCATTTGAGAATGACACTTCAAAGGTTCATAGAGGAGAAACTATATGCAAAATTGAAGAAATGTGATTGTGTATTCATCTAGACAGTTTAGGCCCCATGAATGAAATTATCCCACCCATGATTTGGAATGTACAACAATGGTTTTTGCCTTCAAAATATGGAAAAATTATTCATATGGCAAGAAGTGGGATGTGTATACTGATCATAAAAGTTTAAAGTAAATTTTTTTCCAAAAAGATCTAAACATGAGGCAGAGACAATGGTTGAAACTACTGGAAGATTATGATTTGACTATTCATCATCATCTAGGAAAAGCTAATATAGTAGATGATGTTATGAGTAGAAAATTTGGGAGCAGTATGACATGCATGCTCACACAAAAAATAGTGTTATTTGAAGAACTAATGTGCTTAGACTTGCATGTTGGGATTAAAGGAATAGTGGCCCAAATGTGTCAGTTAAGTATTCAGCCAACTTTGCTAGATGAAATTAGGGGAGCCCAAAAAGATAATACAAATAAGCCCAAAAAGATAATACAGATAAGGAATTCCAAAAATTAAAAGGTAAAGCTTAGAGGAATGAACTACCTCATTTTCAATTGGTTATAGATGATATTTTGAGGTATCGAAATCAAATAGTGCTTCCTAAAGGAATGACTGTGATCTAGAAGATATTAAAGGAAGTGCATTATTAACACTATATCATTCATGCTAGTAGCACAAAGATGTATAATGACTTGAAATCTCAATATTGGTGAACCAGCATGAAAAATTATATAGCCAAATATGTGGCTAAATGTCTAATATGTTAGAGAGCAAAAATAGAACACTGGAGGCCGGGTAGCTTATTACAACCCATTGAAATCCTTGAATTGAAAAGGATAGACATAACTGTGGATTTTGTCATAGGCTTGCCAAAAACAATAGTGGGATTTGAAAGTATTTGAGTGATTATAGACAAACTGACTACAGTAGCTCATTTCATCTCAATTAAAACCACTTTTATTGCTGAGAAGTATATATAGATCTATCAAAAAGAGATTGTAATGTTGCACGGTGTACCCAAAGACATTATTTTAGATCATGGATCAGTATTTACTTCTAAATTTTAGACGGCATTACATAAGGTGATAGGAACTCATTTAGATTTCAATAGTACCTATCATCCTCAAACTGATGGACAGACAGAATGGGTGAATCAGCAGTTAGAAGACATGTTGAGAGTATGTATTCCTAAGTGGGGCAAGGCTTGGAGCCAGTATCTAACCCTCATCAAATTTGCTTATAGTAATAGTTATCATTCTAGTATCCAAATGGCTTCTTTTGAATCTTTATATGGACGTAAATGTAGATCACCTTTATACTTGACTGAAGTAGGTGAGCATACGTTAGTGGGATCGCAAATGATTACACATATAGTAGAGAAGGTGGCTTAAATAAAAGAAAAGATTTAGATTGCACAGTCACATCAACAGAGCTATGCTGATATATGAAGGTGTGACTTGGAATTTCAAGTAGGAGACAAAGTATTTTTTCAAAGTTTCTCTGGTGAAAGGGGTAGTAAGATTTGGCATAAAAGGAAAGTTGAGCTCAAGATATATAGGTCCTTATGAGGTTTTGGAATGGATTGGCAAGGTAGCTTATCGTATTGCATTGCCACCCTCATTGAGTGGGATCAATGATGTATTCCATGTGTCATCATTAACAAAATATGATTTGGATCCTTCACATGTTATGGCCCTAGAGTAAATTCAAATAGGAGATAACTTGCAATATACAAAATAGCCAATTTTCATTATGAACAACAAAGAAAAGCAACTATGAAATAAGGTAATCCGCCTTATAAAAGTACAATGGAGCCATTCACAAGGGAGAGGAAGCAACTTGGGAACTTGAAGATATGATGCAAGCTCAATATCCTTCTCTATTCATCTAAGTTCTGAGGCCAAAACCTTTTAAGGGGCATGGAATGTGATGCCCTAAAATTTTTAGGTACAAGTCATTTGTTTCTTTACCTAGTAATTAATGGATGCATGTTCATGTAGTAAGATTTGAAATAAATTAAGAATATAGTTTGATGAAATCATGACAAACATGATTAAGGAAAAGTGAATTATGGTTCATAAGAAAGGATTATGTTGAAAAAGTTGCAACATTTGTGACATGAGGGGTTGTATGTGCATGTGTTATAGTGCATTGCCGGAGTATTGCAAAAGGAGCAACTTAAATTGCTCCATCAACACAACCACCCCCATTTTCATTACCCTAAACCCATCTCATGTCCCAACCTCTTGAGAGATCCATTTCTACCATGGATTTTGGTGAATTGAAGTGAGTAAAGTGATGAAAGAGCATACTATAGCCACCCGAGGTAATAGACGTTAGATTTGGCAAGTTAGAGTAGTGGAAAAGGAGGATAAATTGGGAAAATCACATCATAACATATTTTTGTGAAGTGTTCTCGAAGGGAATTAGGCAGTGAGTAATTCTTCCATTAATTGACAATTTCTATTAGATGATTCTCCTAAATTTGGGCTTATGGGTCAGTTTTATGAAGAACTTGGGTTTGGAAGGTTGAAAATTTAGGGAAAATATGATTTGAGCTAATTAGTTGAGGTTAAAATCCTTAATTAAGGATTTAAACATGCTAAGACTTGATTTATATGATTTGGGGGAAGAAACTCAATACTACTTGTGTTAGAAATGCAAAATTGGAAAGTTGTATATGAGACATTTAATGAAATAACTCTAAAGAGGGCATGGTGTAATTAGACTTTGTTATTATACTTTTTGTTACCCCTTATTTGAGGTTTAAACCTAGAGAGTAAATGAACCCTGGAAAAGGATAATTGATGAACTTGAACTAGGGTTAAAGTTAATGATAGTTTGACAGACTTTAATTGCATGTAGATATTTATGGAATGTACATTCTGCATATAGGATAGAGAATCATTTAATTGGACTGGGAATTACTGAGCTTAAAGCTAAAGAGGGAGTGGTTGGTCGCATAATGGCAAGCAAGTTTTATTTCTCAAGTAATTATGTTTAGATTCCTATGATTTTGTATTCAAGGCATTGAATCTTAATTACTATTAAGGTTGGCTGCATTATGTTTTGTAATGCTTGAAATGTGGACATTTTAGCATTATGTTTGAAAATGGGGAACATAACGTTCTTAAGTAATTATTGAGGCATTATCAAATGAAAGTATAGATGATTAATTACTCAATTCTAGTGTTGTATATCAAGTTTTCCATTTAACTTATGAGATGAAATTAGGATATTGCATGAAGTAAATTGATATAACATCATGTATATCATTAAGCCATATAATATGTGGAATTAGCCAATGATAATTGAATATAAAATGAGTTAAAATGATGCCTAATTGAGATTCCTAAACATAGCAAATGATAGAGTTAAAAATAAGTGCAAACAGGACAAGGAGAAAATAGGGCCCGAGTGTGTGGCGGCACCCAAATAGGGCGCCGAAGCATCGGATGTAGAACAAGGACCCAACATGCGTCCTATGGATTGGGCGTCAGAGCACCAGTCATGGTAAATTGAAATTTTCAATTTTTTTTAATGATGGAATTGGTTGAGGTTTTTGATGGGACCCTTATTGGATGATTTAGGGGTAATCTTTGGAGATGCTAAAACAAGAAAGTGAGATGTGAAAAGTTAGTATAGTATGTAATTAATTTTGTCTTTATGAGGCCTAATTATTCTGGAATGGCTTAGTCAAGGATGTGATATGCTTAGTCTGCATGGTGGCCTGTATGGCCCAATGTGAAATGCCTGGTTAGTGTGGTAGCCTATATAGCCGGATATGATTATGCTTGGTTAGCATGATGACCTGGATGGCTAGATATAGATCCACCTTGATGGCAAAGAGGCCTGGATGACCTAGACTTATTGTGGCTTGGCAGGGATTCCTAGATAGCTGGCATGACCTGGCACCCATATAGGTGAGGGCCTGGATGGCCTGGGATTATGAGATTCACATGATTACCTCATTAGGTGTAGATGGAGAACCTATGATTCCTGTGGAGCAATGAGGGTGAGGTGCCACGGATGACAATAAGAGACTGTAGTGGGCCTGACAGGCTTCGTAGCTAGGGGGTACAGGGAGGGACCATAACATACTAAAGAGTGAAAAGGGTGTTGTCTATTCTATTGACTTCCTCCCGGAGATTAATTGGGAATGCCAATAGTGGATTTATGAGACATGAGTATGAATGGACAGAGTAATATGATGATAGTTGTGTGTTGAGATTGAGATAAAGATGAGTTGAGTATGGATGAATAGAAGCCACATGATAACTTAAGTAATAACAATTGATGCACCATGCTACGTGATCATCTTTACATCGTTGTGAGACTATGGAGCCCAACATGGGGTTGGAGCTAATGATTCGAATAGGCTGTAAACCGTAACCATTGAGAGTTCGCAATTATGAAAATTCTCTCTTTCGCATTTTGTGATGTATATATATAAATTGTAAATTTCTAAATATGGCCATCTGTTGTATATAAATTACATAAATTAAGCTTTGATGGCATGTCAATATGACAAGACGTGTATGAAATTTCTTTGACTACCACCATCACAATGCGACTGTCGAATCTGGGCTAGCTATGGGTGTGTAGTGTTTAGTTAATGATGATTTTGGAATGCATGGTTATATATGATGATAGCTTGTACCGGTCAAAGATGGATAGCATGGGGAGACTCTACTCGAGATTCCTCGTGGTACTGTTTTAAAGTAATGCTTATAAAGTGGGTCATTACACAAGGTAAGTGTAGGTAGGATATTCAAACTTAAATCATTTTATATCCTGTCATAGTCTACATTCAGAACATTTATTCATTTGCTTCTAATGTAGCTTCATTTGCATATGAATAAATTCTTAAAGTTCAACCAACATAATTTTAGGATAAGTATGCCAAGGAGGCATATAATTTATTTAGAACTTTGAAATAATGTGGAAATCATGAGATAATGATAAAAATGGATAATTTTGCTCTAATTTATTAAAAACATATATTTGATTCATTATTAATGAAAAATGGTTAATCTAGAATATCGACATTTGAAGCTTCCAAAGAAGTTAGTTCTTATTTACATGAGGAAATCCATAAATATGCTAGTTCAAAGAATTCAATGTTGGATATGATTAAAGCAAACTATTGGTCTTGGTTTACAGTTGTCAAAAGTATTTGCTTTAACTCTTGATAAATTTAATTTAATGCAAATGGAAATTAGCAAAATCTAGATGATGCACTTAAGATACTTACGAGGAGAAAACTTTCATATGAGAAGTTCATAATCTAAGTAATGAATGATTTGTTCTAACTGATGATGTGTATATTGACATGTTTTATTAATATCATTGCATGCAAAACTTGTCAAAAGCCTTGAATGAATTGAGATGGGCTTCTAAAGCCTTAGTATGATAGGCTTTATCATTCTTTTGTGCAGTATAGATTTTCAAAAGAATACGACCTTGTATTAAAGAGGAATTGCACTAATTAAAATAGTACAAGTTCACATTTGTTTGAATCTACTAATGATGAAAAAGTGAAAGAATTTCTTAAGTATATGTAGAAAAATCTTGAAATGAGCACATAGAAGTAAGAGAATAATGAGGAATCAAAATCATCTCCTTACTCTATAAGTTCACGCTAAAGAAAGAAAAAGATCAATAAATACTAAATGAAAAGTCAAGATTGGGATCATCAATTATGAGTTCAAATGCAAAAATTTACAAAAGGGGTGACAAAAGGAGATAAGTTTGCCAAATTTGATGTATTTGATTGATGCATAAAAATATGCATTACACTACTATACATTTTTTATATTTTTGAAAATCTAAATCAACATTTGACTACTTTGGATTTGAATGAATATGAGTTTATTGCTTTGAACCAAATAATTCAGAATATTTTAGTTGATATGAAGAGAACATGTAAAATGATTGAATGAAAATTGTTCATGAAGTAAAATTGCATTCCAAGGCATAAGTTAAGCTTGTTTGGAAAACTTCACAGTTTAAGGTCTCAAATAGGAATTCCATTCCTCGCCAGATCTTCTGTAATGATCATCATGGCTTAACATCTTATGATTGCAATAATTAATATAGCAATTCAAATATTTATTAATTGATTAAGGACATGATCTTACCATGATCTATTTCATCTTATACATTGTTATTCATAATCATGATATCTATGAAAATGTTTAAGCATGTATAAATTGAAATAATATGATAAGAAAATTAAAATGATGAATGTTTATAATTTGAAATATTAAGTGAGTAATATGATAATGGATGCTCAAAATGATTTGTTTGATATTGTGCCAAATTGATTGAATTGATATGCAATTGAAGGGAAAAGTATTTAGTGATTAAGGGAGTAGAATAGATTAGAAATTTAATATAAGAATTAAGTTTGGGAGTGACGCAACCTAGTCCCCAGGCACCTGTGACCAAGCCGCCTGACGATTCGAAAGGGTAAAATCTAGCTCATCAATTCATCTGCATTGCTACACTTTATACTTCCTAGCTTCTTGCAATAGAAAAGCTCTTGCACCTTTGATTCTAGACACTCCAAAACTATAATTTTCTTTGGATTCCACTATTTCCATTCGCTTTCATACATTGCTATGGCACCCAAAGTGGCTATTTCTAAGCCCGAAAGAGGAACAAAAAAACCAAGAATTAGAGGAGTAGCCTCTACTTCTCAACCTTCAAATCTCTAGTCACTCGCGGTTCAAGAAGGGTTCATTTAGCAAGAGAATCCAATGGTAATCTCATACCTTTTGCATATATAACTGAAAGAGAAGTGGAAGAGAAAATTGGTAGAAATGAAGAAGGGATAAAATTATTTGATTTGAAATCCCTTTAAAAAGAAGTAGATGGAAGGAAGGTCCCTATTGCTAAGTTTGAGCCCCGAGATATACCAACATAATAATTTTATGAGGAGTGATAAGAAGTTCAAATTCTACACATTAATGTTTGGAAGACCTGTGCAAGTATAGAAGAATATGATTTTGGTTTCCTTGATAGATGTAAATTAGATAATCGTGCCATGCTAAACTATCAAGGATAGATTGACCTAGTATAATATGAGGCACCTATTTATAGAGAGCTAGTCATCATATTCTATTTTAATTGGAGACCTAACACCCATGCATCCATGGTGAAGGAAGAAGAAATAAAATTTGGAACAAACTTATTATCTCTGAAAGGACACCTAGGAGGAATATTGGGTATGCCAATAGATGATGATGAAGGTAGATTAAATATGTGATGCCCTGAATTGAGGTACGATTAAATTTGTTTCTTTAGCTAAAAACGAATGGTATATGTGTGATCATTAAAAAATTTGGGGAAATTAGCAAGATAAATCAAAAAATCATTAGAAGCATGACTACTGATATGTGTCTTATGGTTTATTGGATAGAATGATGTAGCAAACGCTACAAAAAGTGAAGCAAATTGGGTTGCATGTGCAAGTGTTACTGTGCATTGCCAAAGCATGGGAGATGAAGCAGCTTATAATGCTCCATTAACCTCCTTTCCAGCCCCAATTTGTTGCCTCCAACCCTCCTAATGCCCCAACCTCTCTAGAATTTCATTTCTACACTGGTTTTCAACACATTCCATATGGGAAATCGATATTGAAGGTATCCAAAGAAGAGAAAGTATGGATCTTATAGACTTGAGTGGGGGAAAAAGAAGAGGAATTGAGGAAATTTCATCTACGAGGATTTTTGCTAGAAAGTGGCAGAAGGATATTAACAAGTGATTTTCTTTCATAATTAGTATGTTTGCTATGTAATTTATCAAAATTATGCTTTATGGAAGAAGTTAGGAAGAGTAAGTGTTTGGGAGGTTGGAAAACTGGGAAAAGGAGAATTTGAGACAAAGATTGTGGGTTATGACTAAATAAGGAGCTAATTATGTTATAACCTGTTATTTTGTAATTTGGGGAAGAAAACCTAGATTTATAGCTAAAAATATGAAATTTGGAAGTTAAATATTTGATTTTTGATGAAATAATGTTAAGAATGTGATAGCAAGACTAATTTATGTTATCTAACTCTTAATTATCCCTGTATTGAAATGTAAGCCTAGTATCTAGGTAAATGGTAGAAGGCCTAGTTTATGAACTTAAGTTATAACTTGAACTATTAAAGATTTGTAGAAATGTCACGCCCCACCTAGGGGCTTATGCATTTCATCATTAACCCATAATTGTCCCATTTCTAAGAGTAACTTCTACCAAATTTTTGGTACAGACTACTCTAAATTTTAAGGATTTAAACCTGTGATTCATTTATAAAATTAAAATTTTGATAATTATAAATAAAAATATAAATCACTAAACTAGCTTAACCTATCCACAACCCAGAACTTGCATCACTCCATGATGGCAATAAACATATTTAATCCATCTCCATGTCGTACACATTTTTCACTATTATGACATGCTAATACATTTCTCTTTTATATAACAGAATACATCGCTAATTAAGTGTACAATTTTGAATGAATACAAATTCCAATTTCTACAAAACATAATAAAAACTACAAACTTAAATAACATCTTCCATAGCTCCCTTGTTTAACTTGTCCACTATAAATTTAAATAAAAAGGCGTGAGTTTGAGTAACTCGGTAAGTAGGCAAAAATAAAAAAATCAATAATCAATAATCAATAATAAATAAAAATTAAGTGGACTACCATACTCCAATCCATCTCATCTTGGGATGTAACCCCGAACATACATACATTCCAGATAATGCAATCACATATGCATATCTATATACCAATTACATTTCTACGCCATCCTGGCGTAATAGATCATAATTGGGTCAATAAGGCACCATATGTCACCACCCTATCTAACATATAACATCGTGGAATGATTTTTTACCCAATAAACCACCCATATACATCCTAAGTTCAACATCTATTATGGCACACTAAGGGATCACTATCCCCAACATTTCACATGTGCATTCATTATCACAACAAAAAAAATATGGGATATCTAACATCCCTATCCATCCAAGCATGCATACACTACCATAACTAACAATCCAAATACTCATACATATAAGAGGACAAGTAATAATGCTATATACAAACATCCTAAACATGCCCGGATTAAAACAAATGGGATATTTATTATCCCCAACCAATTATACATGAAACCAAGAAAGAGCCTACTTACTTGGGTGAAGAACACATCATCAATCCAGATATTTCACAATGAAGCCTCCAATTTCAAATTCAATTAGCCCTACACAAACATCACATATTCCATTAAGATCCTATAAAATCTTATAACCATCATGTCAGTTATCTACTTGTGGCCAATAAGTTGAAAGATGTGCTTAAAATAAAAGAAAGTAAAACTTACAGCACATATGCGCAAGATTTTTATAGTGGTTCGGCCTTTCCTGGGTTCCTACTCCACTTCTCTAAGTCAGTCTCCTTTACTGAACTCAGGTTCCATTAAACACATGTTGGTTTTACTAGCTTACTAGCAACTTACTGGTTTCCAAGCTCACTAGAAACTCTTACACATTGGTTTCTAAGCTGACCAACTAACTTATACACATTGGTTTTCAAGGCTACCAACTAACTTATTAGTTTTCCAAGCTAACCAGAAAATTTTACAAAATGTTGCTTTCACAAAGCTCACCAACTAACTCACTATTTTTCCAAATAGAAATGTACAGATTGATACCTCTTACTTTGGCAGACTTGTACAAAAATTAAAACTCAACTGAATGAACAAAGTATGTAATGAGATTAGATTCAAACTCGTTTTGAAGTTGACGCGGATCTAGCTTTGAATGCTTTAGCAGTAGTAGTTGGAGTGAATAATGGAAGATCTTAAATGCTCTTTTTTGAATATTGGAATCAGATGATTTTAATGTGTTCTCAAATATAATTAAGTATTACCTTAATCACCTTTTAATAGGATTTCAGAAGATTTAGTCATTGCAACTTTTTAGCATTATTTTCAAATTGTTAGGCAGAGTTGGTAATGACTTTTTACACTTTGTCGGGCTTTAAAATTTTTAAGTTAAGTACCCAAAACTTCTGGCATTCGATCCATAGCTTAATAGAATTTCTAAATTTGTTCCTCAGAATTTTTGTTATATGTGTTTTCTTGGCAGAATTGTCTTTAGATTTTTTATGCATTGATTTAGCCTTCAATGGTCATATTGTAAACTTCTAAAGAACTTCTGAGAGAATTCTGATATATCCATAAAGATTGTATTTTGCTTTTGATATTTTTCTTTGACTCTTGCCTTCTTGAAAATGCCTCTAAGAAGGCTTCTGAGTTGCTTCTGAGAATCTTCTGGGTATTGTGTCTTCATTCTAAGATGATTCTAACATGCTAAAATTTCTTCTGGAATAATTGTATATGCCTTGATATTGTTTCTGAGGTTCTTTTAAATGTGGACTAATTCTTCTGATTTAACTCTATGGTCAAATTTACTTTTGATATTCTTGACTTTTTTAGTTTACTTCTGATGTATTTCTATCTTGTTTCTGAAGGTCTTTTGAGAAGATTTTGACTTTAGAATTTTCTTTTGGATTAATTCTGTATGCTTTGGTATTATTTCTGAGGTTTTTCTGAAGAAGTTTTGAGTGCAAAAGGTTCCTCCCTTTAACTTATGATGTGTTTCTGCAATTCTTAAAAACCTTCTACATGACCTTTGTAGTGTAATATTGCTACACCCTGATTCTAAGCAGGTTTTGAGCAATCACTAAAGGGGTTTTGAGATATGTCTGTTCACTTTTGAGTTCTTTTTAGTTTCTCATTACATTTGTGATTGGGTTCTAACATACTTCTAATGAGTTTCTGAGGCATTTCTTTAATACTTTTGAATTTCTAAATTTTCACACCATGTCTCTGAACAGATCTTGATTTACTTCTAAGAGATTTTTGAATAACTTTTATTTGAGTATTCCTTTTTAAAATATCTTCCTTTGAAGGGTTAATGTAATAATTTTATAATTAATACCTTTTATTACTTGCAATGTCTCTCCTTAGTCTATTTTGATATTTGAATGTTGCATTATTTGGAAAGTAACCTGTTATTACCTTAATTCTTGATTCATTTGTTTGTTCATCGTCAAAACTAAGTTATTTAATCTCATTCATCATCAAAATAAAGCTTAGTAAAGAGGTTAGATTTTACATTCTCCCCTTTTTTGATGATAAGAAAACATTTGAGTGATAAACCTTTATAAAAATGCAGAATATGCAATGTGCTTCTACTTACTTAGTAGGGCTCCCCCTGCATGGGTAAGCTCCCCCTGAATGCATGCACTTAGTTATTTTTATATGTATATGTCTCATATATGTCTCCTATTTCTTTCATTTCTCTCCCCCTTTTTATCATAATTAAAAAAACTAAATACTAAAATGTAAGTTGAGAGTGAAAGAGAATAAGCAAGAAATTGCATTAAAAAGGCAAAACATGTATACATTAAAGTGACAAATAAAGTTACACAGCAAGTGTAATTGAGATACAACAGAACAAAATGAGATACATCATAGCAAAGTGAGACACATTAGAAAAGACATAGTACAAAGAAGTAACATCACATGGAATAATCAATGTAGACAGAAAAGGAAGATGTGAGTTAAATATAGTAGTAGGTTAGGTTCTGGTTTTTCTAGAGTAAGTTAGAGGGAAGAAGTTGGGCTCTTTTGAAGAAGGAGGAATGGTAATTGTGGAGGTAGGTTTTTGAGTGGGTCTTTTGGAAGAGAACCTAATTCGGGGAGTAGGAGGAGGAACTAAAGTGGGATCTTTGGGAATTGTAGTGGGTTGTTCTTAGGTTAAGAAGGGGCTTGTATATGTCAAAAAATAGATGATATTGATACGATCATTGAAGGCAGGATCTAATAATTTAGGAAAAAGGATAGGTTGTTTCTTTAAAATGGCTCCAGTGTTGGCATTTACTCTAGCCATCTATTCTCCATAATATAGAGTGTAGCAAGGAGGAGAAGCCTTTCTATGAACTTTTGGGTGGAATTTTGTGTTTTCTCTTTAGGTTGGTTTGTATAGTTGGTTTTATGGGAACAAAAGGTGGTTTGTTGGATGTTTTTGGTGAGGTTGAGGATTTTAGTTTTCTAGCTATTTTTGGAGAAGGTGACGTTGGTTTAGGTGAGGGGGCTAGTTTGGAATAACACACCAAAATTTTGTTATGATGTGATGAATCAGCAAGCTTTAGATAAGGAAGGGGAGTTTGTTAGCAATAGCTTGCTAATTAGCTTCAAAGTAAAATGAGAATTCTTCCTCATTTATAAAAGTGATATTATGAGGTCCTGAGGGAGATGAAAATGTTATTTTAGGAGGCCTTGATGCTAGAAACAATTGAAGAAGTTTTTCAATATATGCATCTTGAAAAGATTTTAATAGAGGAATGTTAATTTTATGGCCTGGGGTTGTGAGAGGAGGATCAGGGATAAGTTGGATTTTGGAAAGGGCAATTTGATCAGTAACTTATGAAAATGGTAGTGCTTTAGGATGGATGATGAGGTTATGGGATAGAAACATTTGGAAATGGTAGAATTGATATTTGATTGGGCTTTGAATAAAGAATATGTTAGTTTGATTAGATGAAAAATACAAGGACGAATATCATAATTTTCATCATTTTAGAGAAGGTGGAGGAGAGCTCTCTTCTATAGATGTGGAGGAAGTTCTTGAATTTGAGATGGAAGAATTTTTCCTGACATTATACGGTCATAATAAGACCACTCTAGAAAGATTGTTGGTGCATGGGGAAGGAAATCAATACTACAAAGTGGTCTAGTGCAAAACCATCCATGCCTAATAATAACTCTACAGGGATTAGAAAAATATTTTTCTAGCAAAATGGGTAATGGTTCAATGGGTATGAATTTTGAAAAGACGGAAGAGAGCTGTATTTGAGTAGAAGTTTGAAGAATGGCTTTAGAGTGTTTAGCCTGAGGCTGGACAACTTCTAGAACTGGAGTGAATGATTGTGAAAAGGAAGATGATGAGTGTGTAGGGAAATGAATGGGTGAAGGAGATTTGTGATGTTGTTGGTGAGAGAATGGGTAGGATG